>PKQL01000650.1:0-15457 GCA_002916455.1 Penicillium sp. CF05 | reverse complement strand
ATGCAGAGAGGGTCTATTTGGTAGGTCATACTTGGGACTCCGGATATTCTTCGTCTGAGACATGATATCAATCTCCCACGCCATATTGGAAACAAGACAATAACACGTGTAACATGGTAATCCGCAAAGGAAAACAACAACCTTCTTTAAACATTGCAGCGGGCGACTGCGATGTGGAATCTGATGCAAATACCAATTGGGGGGGGGGGGTGCTAGTGACACCGCGAGCCTATCGCAAGGCGATGCTCATCCGCGCTCCACCGTTGGCGCCAAATGCCTGGAATCCTTCGGGAAAGAATCCAATCATTTCACGTATCGACGGATTGTGGGCCCTGCCTTGTCGTGAAAAGGAGGGGTTGATCATTTCCCCAACGTTTACTAATTTTCCATTGAACGTCGATGGATCCGTATCCGACTCGAACTCAAACAACTGCACGATAACTCTAACTCCATGTCTGTGAACCCAGTATTTGTCTTTGTGCCAGGCGCATGGCATACGGCAGACTCGTTTGACGTTGTTCGGGATCTGATGCACAAGCGTGGACTTGCAACCGAGGCTGTCTCCACCCCATCTGTGGGCGCATTCCCTCCAGATAAGGGGCTACACGCCGATATTGAACATACTCATGCTGTAGTCAAAGAGATGGTAGAAGCCGGCCGCCAAATCGTGTTGGTGAACCATTCCTATGGTGGGATGGTCGGCGCTGGCGCTGTCGAGGGCTTGGGGTACGCCCAGCGGTGCAAAGCCGGTCTTCCCGGCGGCGTAATCATGGTAGTGTGGATGGCGGCATTTGTGACGCCTAAGGGCAAAACATTAATGGACATGCTTGGCGGAAACCACGCCCCCTGGATGGTCATCAAGGTGAGTGGTTCATCTTGCTTCGGTTCCCCCCTTTTGTACGCAACTGATGAACGACATATAGAGCCCGGATGACGGATACTGCTGGTCCTCTAACGAGGAGACAATATTCTATAACGACATGTCTCCAGAAGCGCAGGAGGAGGCGATTTCCAAATTGAAGCCGCATACGTATAAGTCGTTCAACGAACCGGCTACGCATGAACCTTGGCGCGAGATGCCTAGCATGTATCTCTTCTGCGACAAGGACGGAGCTATCTCGTTGGCTATGCAAGAGAGCTTTGCTCAGACTTTGGGCAACCCAGTGACTTACCATGTCAATGCATCTCACTCCGCATTCCTGAGTGTGCCAGAAAAGGTGATTGGGGGGTTGGAGATTGCGTTGAAGGAAGGCCGACAGCAGAGTGGGATTGCTGTGAACTAAGCTGGATGATGCATCATAACAGTCAAGCATTGGATCATGTATTTATAGACGAGATTCATGTTTTAACGACCCTGAGACCCTTGAACAGGTATATGAGCTGTCACTTGTTGGAGTAATGGTAAGAGTTAGTATTCGATGCCCCGGAGCCGTAGTCAGGAGAGCAGTAGTGATTACCCTGAGGATCAGTCAGAGGCTAAGTTGAGTGTTTTGCGGGTTTTGATTCACCTGGCCGTTTGTGCCAGAGCTCCTGTAAGTGTACTCGTTGCCGCAGTTATCGTAAGGCATGATTGAGGTGCGATTTTGTCAAAATAGAAGGGAGGAAGTGGAAGTGGAAGAGGGGACAGGTCTTTTATAGACAGCAAACGTGAAGGATATCAAGTCTCCATCAAACACCTCTCGGTAATAGCCCCGGAGCTCTCTGCTCATCTGGCATAAAGAGTTCATCTCTACTTGTACCCTGAAGGGGATCTCAAGTTCCATCTGGATGACTTTTTCAATTTTGATGGTTATTCTATTTTGATCCTTTCTGATAATCATGCCAGAAAGCTTTAGAACCGCAATTTCCGGAATTTGTCGAGTTTCCACAGGCCATACTTCGCGATGGTGACCGTTCCCATCACACACACTGCAACAAGCACTACAAATGCCGAAGTGCTCTCTTCAAAGAAGTTCGCCACGTTCATCCCAAACAGGCCCGCCACAAAGGTTGGCACGGCGAATCCCAACATACAGATCTCCAATTGAGCCTCAAAAACCATGATCTGATTTCGTCGCACATTCAAGATCGAGTGAATGGTCTCTACTGTGCGCTCCAAATCACCCAGTAAAGCGTTGGCAGACTCGGCGATCGCATCTGTGTTCTTGTAATATGCCTCGAGGAGATATTCCACTTCTAGGTGATCCTCTACCTCATGCGGTCGACCTGCCTGCCGATCCGTCAAGAACATCGTCGCCATGTCTTCATCATTTTCAAGGATTTCCCGTAGCGCCGAGCGGAACTGGCTGCCACGCTGCTGGATGGCCACAAGCCTTTTCCGGTGATCCTGCAGGTCGCGGAGAACAGCGTAAACGACATCTTCTCTTGTTGAATCCTGCAAGCTGTCTTCGACTTCTCGGCGGATGAGAACATGCTCGGCTTCAAGAGTCGCGATCACAGAGGCAAGCGCTGCATCCACTACCCGTAGCTCAAATGGGAGTTTTGCTAAGAGACCAGAGCCAGAACCGGGATGGAGCCTTCTCTGGACGTCCGTCATGAAAACATCCTGCACCTTCACGTGGCAGTCCTCGATTGGGAGAAGGAAAAGAAGTACTCGATGTGCGCGGACAAGGAGCCGTAAAGTGAACATGCTGATAAAGATGACCGATGGACGGACCAACAAATGCGGAATTCCCTCCGAGACAAGATCCACGTTGCGCAGATCGCGGCCATCTAATCCCCACTCTTTAGCAAGACCATCCCTAGTTCCTCGAATGTCAGATTCTTTGACAGAGCCATCCAGACCCAAGACCATGCAGCGCAATTCAGTTGCGTCATTTATGCGGCTTTTCGACAGAGCAAGAGCCAGGTTGAACACATTTTGATTGAAGGAAGCTTCTTTTTTCATGTCAGTCTCCTGTATGACATGATGTGATTTATTGGGGAGGGTGACGATTCCCCGTCTGCCGCAGCTGGGGATGTTCTGGATGGGACTTTTCATGCGAAGAGTGCCGGAAGGGCGATGGAATTGGTGTGGTGCATTTGTACATATTGACAGTCTCTCTCTCGGCAAGAATAAAGTGGTCTTGATAGTACGTCGATACATGATATGTATGTTATTGCAAGGACCAACTGCTCAGGTGAGTGGGAGTTGGGACAGTTGTGCACCGGATGTGGCTTGACTGCGGCTATGATTGTGGCTTCTGTACTCCATGGAAAAGTGACCACACACTTTTTCCATGGCCTCACTGGACCTTACACCTGTCTTTTTATCTGAAGGAACAAGTTACTGGAGGTACCACCTGCAAAAGTCAGGCTTCCTCCATATGCGAATCAAACTTGATGGCACCCTTTCCTTAATGCAGACATAAATAAGACCCAGATAGGTGCTATGAATGGGACGATGTAGCGAGATTCATTTTGCCTTCAAATCTAGGACCTGCTATGTGGTTCAAAGCCTGGCTGTATCTACCTACGGGACACTCACGGCACGAAGTTGTTGAACGACACCTGTTCTGCGATCAGATACACAGAGAAATCCTTCCGGGTTGGTCCCTGTAAACACATTTCGTCTTAGGAACATGCCGGAGCAATCCAGTTTATCACGACCAGTACGAGGAGAAATGCTAGCACCGGTTCGCATAACAGGGCTCCAAGAGTTTCCATTCGAAAGAGAAGCTGCACTTCAAGGGTGAGCGACTATCAGCGGAGGGTCCCATTAGCCGTGTTTAAGAGAACGACTGGTCTCCAGTGGGGGTAGGTTGGGGTGAGGCCAAGTGCGCGGCACTCATCCCAGAATATTTCCAGGAGAGCAGACCCCGTATCGTCCAGCACGTTATCGATTCTGATGGAGTCAGTTGCCCCGATTAGCCGCACAAAGAGGCTGAACTACACAAGGTTAATTAGTTGGGAGCAAAGCGAGATAGAAAGGCAGAGAATCTAGCCGTATGGTGATGGGTACCATTTGAAGGAGGAAATGATGCGGTCGAGAGTCTAGCGGGGACCGTAGCTATTTTCACCTTGAAAGAAAGGTTAGTAGCTCTATCTCCCAATCAGACCACGGTCACATACATCTTCAATCCATACTCTGCCGTGCCCGAGCTCGGCTCGCCATTCCGAAACCAGCGTAGATATGGCCATCTCGTTCAAATCGCAACGCGGAAAGGGTCCCAGCTTCAGTTCTCCCGCAAACCACACGGTGACCTTCTCTGGGTCCACATTAAGGCGGCCGCTACGGTATGCATTGAGCACAGCGTGGTAGTTCACCCACTCTTCCTCGTCGATATCATCGCCATCACGATACATGTACTTGAGAAACTGGATTCTCCATAGTACATCCGGATGTAAGTCTCGGGTCTCCGTCGGATCGAATCTATATCGTGTTAGAGAATGAAATCTCCTAGAATAGAGCAGGCTTCCTTACGGACGGGTTGGTGGCATATTCTCGAGGGCCCACTGTATGCCTTCACGGCAACTTTCCACGTTTACGCCTTGGTCGATCCTCTGCTCAAACTGCCGGATTACCTTGGCCCGTCGACTAGTTACCAGATGGTTAGTTTTATAAATGTAAAATCGGATAGACTATTCCATACCCCGGATAATTGATTCGATAAATGGCTTTTTCAACTTCATACCGCGGGTAGCGCTCAAGCATCTCATCGATGGTGAGACGAGCGAGACCATTCGTGGGTTCTTCCGTAGCTTTCTCCATCTTGGAACCTGTGGTCACCAGAACCAAAGGTAAATAAAACGTTGCTGAAAAAGGGAAAAGAACAACGAGAGGGAAAGTGTGAGGGAAATATGCAAAGACGCAAGGAGATAGATAAAATACTGTTATTAGAACTGGATGGGACTCTGGAGGGGAAAGGAAGTGAGGAAGAGAGGAGGATGTAACGGACTTCTAGTCCTGGGGCGTGGTAACGTGACTTCAATCCAAAATACATATCTATATATATACAATGTGATGGTGAGGTCATACTCAGTTACGATACCTGCTCCTGTTAGGTGAGTGAAAGGTAATCTGATAGACAATAGCAGTCTCACCGAAGTTGTTCAGACCTCCCTTCAAGCCTTTATATAGATCGGTATGCTCGGTTGGGGTGGCATCGACAATAGTTCCATTGGGCAGGACCACCTGAAATCGGGTTACACTGTCAATAGCCAAGCCGTGAGCGTTGTAAAAGGTGCTGAGACCGCCTGATTCTGTCAATGTCTTGGTTCATCTAGAGTTCCCACGATGAAATTTTCACTCAACACCAATAATGTATCCACCAACACCCACAACAACTTCACGACCACCCAAGGCCGTGAGATTATACGGCTGGAAATACTTGTATACAGGCTCCCATCTACTACCGGGCCCGACAGTGACAGTTCCGCGATCAGCGCTCAAGGAAACGCTGTCCAACTTCTCCAGAGCTATCAACACCCCGTCACTACCGATTGAACTGAATCCCGGGTTGGTGTTATGTCCACCAGAGCAATGGCAAATTTCGTCTCCAGAATACTGAGGATCTGCAACAGACGCGAGACCTCTTGGGCGGATTCAGGCGTCACGATGCAAGACGCATTCAATCGGCAATTCTCCGACCAGGCTTCGTCGATCAAAACGTCGTAATAGGGCGACGTCACTTTGAATATCTCGTTCTTCGAGAAGTCCCAATTCAAGAGACTACAGGTGTAGCCGGCATTTCCGGTGAGAACGTTGCCAGATGGAGGAGAAACACCCAGCGAGCTGAGAGCAGCAGCAGCAGCAGCAGCTGCGGATCCTGTTGGGATGGAGGCCGCGGTGGCTGTGGTCAGCACACCCATAAGGATCCCTATTATTGAGGTCATCTTGGCCATGTTGAGTGATGTGAGTTGATTGCAGTTCGTCCGCGTTGCCAGCCCTTTATGAATCTACGACCTGCCATCTCGGGCGGGACGTCGCATGAATTGTATGATTTCGAGCTGATGGCAAGGCAGACATGTATTTCCCCACTTCCTTCATTTTCTAACACCCGAGTTGAAAGATAGAACGATCGATGTTGTCGTGCCTGGCTAGCGATGCGGCTCTCGGACTACCGATCTGGCTCGGCCGACGGATCAGGATCCCTCTCGCTTTATATGAGAGCTATGAGAGCAATGATGTCTCTTTCACCTTTCGCCATTTAGCGATCTGAATAAAATGGGCTTCTTCGCGCTCGAGGAGTGGGGAGCCGCCAATCGTGACTACGAGAATACCCCGGCGCCCCACTGGCATGTGAAGTCTGTACCCGATGGCTTCACTGCCATATCCTGGAATCCTCTGGTCTATCTCCTACATCTTGATGGCCAACAAGGCTTTCAAAGATCGTTCCTACGCAATGCCTCTTCATTGTCTCTGCTTGAACATTACCTGGGAAGCAGTCTACGGGTTTGTCTACGGCCCAGGCCTCCTAAACCAGGTTGTCTTCGCGCAATGGATGGTTGTCGATGTGGTCCTCTTCTACGCAGTTCTTCGATCGGCCCCGTATGCCTGGAAGCAGTCACCATTGGTGGCGCAGCATCTCGCGGGTATAATCGTGGTCGGATGTGTGATCTGTATGTGGCTGCACTTGGCGATCGCGGCGACATTTATCCCGAGCATTGGGCGACAGGTCGCGTTCATGACGGCATGGCCTATGCAGGTCCTTATCAATCTCAGCTCGATTGCGCAGCTACTCTCGCGCGGAAATACCCTTGGTCACTCTTGGGGAATTTGGTGAGTGGATAGATCTCCGATACAGTCATCTTGATCTGGCGCTGACACTATGAGAAGGTAGACAAGAATGTCGGGTACTATCGCCGCTGCACGTTTCTTGTTCTGGCGTATACACTATTGGTCAGAGAGATTCGGATATGCGTGGACCCCTTACGGCCAGTTTTTGCTGCTGGGTAGTATCGGGTCAGACATGGTGTATGCTGTGGTCTACGTCTATGTTCAGAGAATCGAGAAGAAGCTGGAATCCCTGGTCAACGCCAAGGCGGAGAAAGCTCGCTGATATGGGTACAAGGTATTTCTCGCATAAGATGGTGATGGCGAGAACATCATCTATGCCCGGAAATTGAGGTTAAGTACAAGTATGGAGATTTCCATCTGTCCAATAGCCACATATTTATATGTATAGATCCCAGTCAATCTGTGCAGGAGTGTTTGTCTATCTAGGTCTGTCAATATATATATTTTCCTGCTCCAAAAATATCTATCTACTCCGACTTCCCCCCTTCGACCGATGCCTCCTGCTCCAACTGACCACGAAACCTTTCCCGTGCTCTTTCCTGTGCCTGTGGGTCCGCAAATCTACGTTGGAACCAGCTTTGGTGCATTTGTCTCGCAGGCTGACTCCCAGTCGGTTGTCCATTCGGGAAAAAAAGGGCGCATAGCCTAGCAGCCCGCCTATCCACCGGGCCCACCACGGCGGGGATAGATACGTGCCTCCGGCATCAAATATCTACACCTGGTTAATCTTGGGATACTTTTCAGGGGAAAGTACTTTGCTCACTGAAAGCACCTGTATGAAGTGCAGTTTCTCCCGAACGAAATGGATCAACTACTTACTTTACATACTCGATGTTCATTGTCGTCTCCCGATTATCTCCCAGAATACCCGGAGAATAGGATTCCATCTCGTCTGGATGTCATACGAGATAGACATTTGGCCGTTCTCGTTCGGGCAGAGGTTGCTTCGGCCTTCGTCCTTGGAACTTCCCTTTTAGGGCTGGCGTCGGCCGAATGCTGAGTCACCCCATCAAGGCATGCGCCGTTTGTCAGCTCCGCTGAACAATCCAACAACACCATGGCCGATAGCAGGGTTTTGATAGGAAAAGGAATCTTGAGTATGACTACCCCGATGTCTCTTCTTCTTCTCTTTAATCATCAATTGTGCTCTTCACGTTGGTGGCATCAATTCTCGCATCTCAACTCCTGATTCAACTCCCATCATGGCCAACATCATCCAGCCGAAAGTCGATCCCCTACCTACGGGCATTGACCTGACGGGTAAAACTGTCGTCATTACCGGTGCCAGTGCCGGAATGGGTCTGGAAGCCACCAAACAGCTCCTGCGACTGCGCGCCTCGACCGTGATTCTTGCCGTGCGCAATGTCGCCAAGGGCGAGGCCTGCGCAACTTCCCTCTGCCAGGACCGTCGCATTCAAACTCATAACGCCAAGCCGACCATCAAGGTCATGGCACTTGATGTGGACGATTATGACAGTGTACAACGGTTCTCGAAGCAGCTCCGCGAAGAGATTCCGGTGGTCCATATCCTCATTCTCAATGCGGGTATCGGTCTGCTCAAGCTGGAACGCAGCGCAAGTGGCCACGACCGAACTACTCAAGTCAATTACTACTCAAATGTTTTGTTGATCGCCGAGCTCCTGCCGTATCTCCAAGCAGGCGCGGAGAAGACCGGCTCTCCGGCACGAATTAGCTGGGTTGGAAGTCGCGCACACGAGGTCACCAGCTTGGAGAAGAAAGCTCCTATCAAACCCGGTGAAGGTGTTCTTGCCCATATGGACAAAGAAGAAGCCTTTTTCCCGTTCCAGCGCTACGGGGACTCGAAGTTACTTTGCGCGATGTTCATGTACAGTCTGGCGCCGCGATTGGATCCCAAGAAAGCCATCATCAACATGATGTGCCCGGGCATGGTGAACACCAACATGAGCGATGTTCTCCCCATGCACCTGCGCTTGATTGTGAACGTTGTCAAGTCACTCCGCGCCAGGCCTGTTGAGGTGGGTGGCTGGATCATTCTGAACAGTGCGCTGGTGGTAGGCCCTGAGTCTCATGGCAAGTTCTTGAATGACAAGACCATCTCTGAGTGAGTGATACACCTTTTCCATAGGTAGTGGTCTATTGCAAACAGCTAACACATCTTCCCCTATAGTAAATCGGCGTTCATCAAATCACCGGCGGGGCAGGAGATTCAGCAGAAACTGTGGGAGGAGACAATTGCTGAGATCGGCGCATTGACCACCCTTCCTGCCGAGTTCAAATAGAACATCCGTAGTGTTCTTTGTGTTCCTAAGTTGTGATAAATGTGTACCTCATCCATGTGGAAGCCACTGAGGCTTCCTTAATCTAGCGCGAATCAATCCTAACTAATTCAAAGCTATATACAAAAGGGATATATCGTCTACTGCCTTATACGCTTCTCGTAGCAGCTTCGTAATAACCCTCACCAAATCAGGTCCCAGGCCATCGCCACAACATTGCCCGTAACCGCTACAGCAGACCGCCGAACCAGCTTCAATGCAGCAAGGAAGCCCCCCTCCCCCCCMTCTTCAATCCCCATCGCCAGGGCTACCGGCACACCTTTCAGCTGCACGCGACTCCAGACATACCAAGATAGCGTGATTGCATATCCCATCCATCGCCGCATCACCCCAGGCTGTGTTCCGCGATTGTCAATACCCAACACCCAACAACCGAAATCCGTCGGGCAGGCCACGGCGACCAGACCTCGTACCATGTGAGCCTAACCCTGTGATTACAGCACGATCAGGCGTCATATTATCAGGATGTGCGAGGAGATTGTTGGATTCCAGAATCAATGACGTGGACCAGGCCTCGAGATCCGAAATTGTGGCATGGAAGTCCATATCCAAGCCTGAGTCACTCCTGGCCACAAAGACGCTGTTCGGTGGGGGTGGTTTGTTCCCAGCAGTCACCGGAGGAGCTCCTGTGGTTGTTGGTGGCGTCTCGCGGTTGTTGTGGTGCGTGCGAGTGGTAGACGATACATCAGAAGAGGGCTGGTCAGACGTCGCGCGCAAGTCGGACGCCTTGGTAGCAAGGTGAGACATAGAAAGGCGGGCCTGGGACTCGATTAGTCTAGTGGCGGAGCCCTGTCTTCAGGTCCGAGAAACGAGTCGAGCCGTTCGTGAAGGTCAACGAGAACCTGGATGGCCAATGGCATTCGCATTTTGCCTCGATTGGAGTCAGTAGCGTCCCTGGTCCTCGTCGGAGAAGGATCTGGAGCTTGATACTGGGCGACGCAGTGATGTATAACCTCATCAACACAATATCGGGCCAGCGTGGTCTCTGCAGAGTGCTGGAAGTAATGGAGGTACATTAGGGTGATGAATACGCATTGGAGAGGACCATAGTGGCTGCAGCAGAACCACGCGTATGGGGAGAAGGCAGGAGCTTGATACAGCTGCAGGTAAATACGCAGGTAATTCACGCAGAGCTGCGCCATACTGGATGGTCAAATCGCGTGTTAATAAGTCTTTCATGGCAGTATGATGGTGGTGGATCAATGTAAATGGATAATTATTCAAGCTAAGCAACATACGCTGTGCAGAAAGGGATGCACTGGGAGATGCACTATAACATGCGAGATAGGGATGAAATGTAGAGAAATGATCCATACCTGGTCCATGACTTGCGAGATTGCGGGTTCGCACTGTCCGGGGGTGGGAGAAATGGTTTCTGGAATAAAATAGCCATTTCTGATTTCAGCAATGTTAGCATGATTCGCGTCCATGCCGCAAAGACGGTTGGCTGGCTTGAATCGTCCTTGTACAACAAGGGCTGGGTGGACGGAGACGCATTCGCCAGGCGGGATGGGACGTATCCCATTTCGGGGATTCCCTGTGTTGGAACGCGTGCGATAAGCGAGTCAATCTTCTGCAGAAGCTCCTTGGAATCTGTGATCAGCTCGCCAAATCTATCCTGGCTTGCACCATGCGCACTCTGCAGGTGCGCCACGATCCTCGCCTGTAAGCGAGCAGTCTGGAAGCGTCCGATAGCATATAGCATGGCTACCGACTGTCTGTTAGTCACCAACTCGTTGGGTGGGGAAAGTCCAACGGGGATATCGCTCGGCTCTACATGGTCACTGCCAACCATGCCCACCGCGTCCAAGGCCTCGTTCCCGCAACAGGGGGTTAGCCCCGTCGAGATGCTCGACTGCACATCAAGCCAAATAATATGCCACCAGACCCGGCGCCGCATTTCTCGATCAACGGAACTCAGCGCAGACCATGCTCCCTCCCGATGTAACCCCATAGTCTGGGCAATGCGCACCGTGGTGCTCACGTTAACCAGGCTACGCATGGGCTCGAAGGGCCGATCCAGAAACGGTCCTGTCAGCAAATTCGAAACCAGCGTATTCAACGTTGGATGTTCCTGATGTTGACATAGGGCAAGACTCGTTGTATATGCCGACTTGAGATGGCTCACTGTCGTCTCCTTTTGTAGACCCTGCAGGTTGGTGTTCACCCAGCTGTCTGCCGGCGCGGCAGATGCGCCACAGTATAAAACTGCAAAGAGCAGGCAGATCAAGGTTGGGTCATCGCGGAGTTTAACCGAAGGTAAAGCATTCTCGCTATTCCGACACCATACCCAAAACTCGTCGTAGTCTGCCTGCAGGGAAGGCGGGTGTAGGAGAGGAACAAGTGGCCATACGGCAAGGAAAAAGGTCTCGAGCAGGGCATCACTAACGGGCTTGGTCGGCAGCGACCGCAAGAGATTGAACATCCCCATCGAGGAAATATGTGGAAGGGGGAGATCGGGGTGGGCATGACGGTTTTCGTCAAAGAAATCATCGCTCAGACTTTCCTATAGAATGAGCAATTGAGGTCAGTCATGGTCCCACCGAGCGACGCATCCTGTCGCAGGTTGCGATTCCGTCCTTTTTGTTCCACGAGCCAGACTCACCTTCCCGGCAACGAACCCCCAGAAAGTCTGACCAACGTATCGCACGCGACCACCTCGTCGTATACTCAAATAATCGCGGCATGGAGGGTCACTCGGGGTCGGGAATAATCTTGTTGATGGCGCAGGGGAGGGATCGCGGGTAGTTGTCGAGCTACCATTAATTTGAGGAGCATAACTTGGGAGTTGTATAGCCTCTTCCCATGAAGGGACTGTTGGGTATGGCTCTTGTCGTTGCGGCGATGGACTGGCATCGGCGGATACTTGAGGACGAGAAGGAGGTCTAGACGGCTTATCGGGATATGGGACATTGGTGTCTCGGCCCCCCCAATGTGGCCAAGGGAGGTCTGGACGGGCATCCGATGTAGAGTCTCTGGAGTCTTTGTCTTGTAGTGATACTGGTCGTACACGGCCGGTGGACTCGTCACGGACCATGGCCCGGTAGACACAATTCTCTTTCATGCGCACACAGTTGGCGCATTCTGGCTGCTCGCGACCGCAGCGAACCTTGCGTCGTCGGCAGACGATGCAACTGAGCGATAGCCGGGGTTTCTTGATTTGGCGGGGCTCGGATGAAGGCATGTTTCAGAAAGGGAGTAGACGAATGTTCGACTCGTCCTCTGAGGGGAGGTGGGTTTTTATTGTAATCATATTGGAGTTCGTATGCAGAGAAGAGGATAAATGCAATAGCAGGGCGTTCCAAGCCCGGGTTAGCCCCCAATTAGATAACCGTCTGACCACCTGAAATCATTTCACCATTCCACCAGACCTTCGACGATACATATATATGTATTTGACAAGTTCATGTTGAAGAAATAAATTAAATTRAATTAATTAATTAAATGAATTCACTCTCGGTGTAATAGGTAGGAAAGGTTCGGGGCCATGTCATCTCGTGTTATTGCTCATCATAGTACTTCTGTAGTGCTTTACGGGGTATACTTCAAAACATACTAGTATAAGCCCAGCATGGGAGCGCCTGGTTATAACGCCTCCCAAAAGCGAATATCGAAGAAAGCCAGCTGCAGAGTGGCGAAGGTGGCTAGCCAATTCGCGGGCTACATTACCCTGTGTATCAGGGTTGTAATCTTCGCCTAGAAACTTGATCGAGAGTGTCTTCAATGTAATGGGGGCTGTGTGTGGACGGCTCAGCTCAGATCTCGGAGATACTTCATGTAACTAATTCCGTCGACATCTGGCGGATCAGTAAAAGTCCCCCCAAGAAGAAGAAGCTTGGCCACTTATAGTTTGGTTAGCGTTGGCTTCCTGGGCACGGGCAGATGGCCGATAGGTCCTTTCCCAACATTGAAGACATCTTGACATATCCCTCTCTCATATTCCTTATCTGAACTATCACCATATTATATCGTAATATCCTTCTTCTGTGTTTAATGCATTCGATGCAATTTGCGATTCCGGCGACCCGTGGAAAGACACGGCCCGAGCCGTGTATCTTAGCCCCGCATTCGATTCAACTTTGGGACCTCAAATATTCAGACAGGGAATTGGACATTTGAAGCAGGAACTAAATCAGACA
Organism: Penicillium sp. CF05; assembly: GCA_002916455.1. NCBI lineage: Eukaryota > Fungi > Ascomycota > Eurotiomycetes > Eurotiales > Aspergillaceae > Penicillium > Penicillium sp. CF05. The sequence continues at coordinate 2,282 of PKQL01000650.1, read as the reverse complement.
CACCTCACATTTCTGTCAACATCGCGACTAGTATACACAATGAGGGACGCTTATAACTTCCGGGACGCTACAGTGGACCCCCGATCACAGAGGTCCCAATATGTGAATATTGCTCTCGCCCACTCAACCGGCGTCGTCCTCGAAACTCGAACGTGGCGTGGCTCTCCTTTGTGGTCTTCCGAAATTGGCCTCTCCATCCCACAGATTCTGGATCTAAACCGCACAGCAGTCAAGGTTCTCCATGGCATTCGGAACAAGACTCCATCCACTTCTATCGTCATTAGTGGGGCCCTTGGACCCCTTCAAGATGCCTACCAGGATTCCACGGGCACGGTCTCCTTCGCTCAGGCACGGGATTATTATGGTCCTCAGATTCATGCTTTCGCTGAAGAAGGCGTAGGCATGTTATGTATCATGACTGTAACAAATCTCGATGAGGCCACTGCGGCAGTGAGTCTAGCGCGTGAGTATACTCTCCCTATTCACGTCTCGTTTAACGTCGAGACAGACGGACGGCTACGAGGAGGAAGAACCCTTGAGCATGCGATTCGAGAAGTCGACCGTCTAACGGAGAGTTATACAACGTACTTTGGGGTGAATTGTGCCCATCCACGTTATATTATACAAGCAGTACGAGGTATGCATACGGATGTCAGGTCAAGGATCGGGTCGATTAGAGGGAATTCAAGTCTTAAGAGTCACGATGAGCTTGATAACTCCCTGGTGCTAGATCGGGGCGATCTTTCAGTGTGGTTTCGAGAGTTCAATGAGCTTTTGAATATGTTGCCGGATCTCAAAGTGGTAGGGGGTTGCTGTGGCACGGATGAAGAGCATATTGATGCTATTGCGAGCAGGATTGTCTCTGTTAGTTAAGCAAGCCCCTACGCACTTCGTCGTTGTGCTTTTTGTATTTATTTCGGTATCTATTTCTGTTCATATTCTGTTAATTCCCGGGAATTTTGATGCGCATGATTCCTACCTGTAGCTTCCCGAAGTCAAAATAAGTCGCTAGTGGATGACATCTCAATAGAATACCTTTCATTTCTAGTCCTATATCCTTGGAGATTAAAGACACACAAAGGGAGAAGACCTTGAAACATCACAATTGACCCGATATGGTAAACCTGAGGCCACGCAAGCGACGGGACGTTCACCACCTGCCTGCATGATATTTATGAGCTTGCTGAAACACTATTCAAGTGAATGATATTGGGCTATGCTATCAGACTTACACTCTCTATATCTATCACATCTTCAAAGTGACAGTCTATCCTAGCATGAGAGAATACCGACTATACCTAAAATGTCTTTCACGATGACCCCATTATCGGATGTGACTCCCAGTTACGATTCCAGGGATGCAGTCTACCAGGAAGAAGCAATGCATATCCCAGTGCTGAGAAGTACGCAATTGAACTTGCCTCCTTGTTAAAATATTGAGCTGACCGATGGTGTTTCCAAACTACCTTGAGGATTTGCAGATCATATCCGATCATTTGTTCGGACATATCTCTCCACTATTTGGGAAGTAGAACCGGATGCGATTGTACGGCTTCTGAGCACACTCGCACGAATCCCGAGATTTGCCTTGACGATGAAGTGAAAGAATTGACTCTTGCCTTGGCCAATCTATCAGTCCGCCATGTCGTTAAGGGGATTCCATTGTTCTTTGAACAAAATTCGTCAGCTTTGTGACAGTAAACGCACCCGTTGTTGTTATATCATACTCTTTTTTTCTTTCAAAATGTGTGATATAAGATCTAAAATCATTCGTAGTAGAGTAGAGTGGGTGAGTACATCTCAACACCTAAGCAAGGGGTTATATATGGTCAAAGTGATGACAACGTGATGACATAGTGAGATAATACTAAAGGCATAATGACAAAAGGCTCAGTGGGAACTAATTGAAGCGGAAAAGGAGGCAATCTAAATAGTTAACCAAAATTGACGTCTTGAGCAGTTGTAATAGGGGTCGATTACATCCTTTTAAAAGGCCCTAAGGGCAGTAGACATACTGTAATCCCAGGATTTATATGCCGGACACATCGGTATAGGTGTATCATCGGCAAGTACGGACAAGGGAGTCTACTTCCCTGGGGGGTGGCTAATGTAAAGCGTTACATAGAGAGTTAGATGATGATACTGGTTCTCATTTCAAGTGAAGGCTTGTGGCCATGTTCTCACACATAGCTGAATTGAAGATATATCTTAACGGCTGCGGCACGGGACCTTCACTTTGTCCAGTTTGGCCAGAATTTCCGCCGCACCTGCAGCCCCATACC
>PKQL01000649.1:0-15458 GCA_002916455.1 Penicillium sp. CF05 | reverse complement strand
AAATCTGGGTTGTATGCTAGCTCTTGCTGGAGCTGCATCTCACTCTCTGAGATCTCATCTTCTTCTTCTTCCCACCCCCCAGTTTCAACAGACGGTATGGTAGGCTGTATAGCGGAGGTTGGGACTGTCTCCATTGGTGAGCTATCTCTCACTTTGGGCTCACTTGCAGTCTCAGTTGTATGCTCATTTGCTAGCAAACGAGCTCTCTGTTTGTCCTCACTTCCAGGGTCTCCAGCTGTCTCCTGCGGTCCCAAGCTGGCTGTCCCCTGCGCGGTCTCATCTGTATGCTCCGCCTCTCTGTGCACAGATCTCGGGGTTTGTGACGCCGTTTCTGGGGTATTTGGCGCTGACGGTGATGAAAACGGGGTCTGATTTGATGGAATGGGGCTCATTGGCGCTGTATTTGACAATGGCAGGCTGCTTTGCAGGGTAGGTGACGGAGGTGAGGTTGGATTTGCTGGGTAGGACCCAGGCATATAGCCCCTGTTTGCTATTTGCTGCCGCGGTCTGATAGACGGTGGGGTCATGGGTGCATTATCAGATGGTTTTTGTATAGCAATTGGGGTATGCTGTCTCCCAATTCTCTCACTTTGCACATCTCTCACCTCACTAACCTGCCTCTCTTCATCTAGATTTTCATCCTGCATTTCTCTATGCTGTATAGCCTCACCTTGCTGGCTATCTGTATGCTGGTTTTGGCCTTGGTAGGTATGCTGGACGTCATCATGGAGAGCTATGCGGGCTATGGATGACGGCATGCTCATCTGTGTACTCAGTTCAGACTGAGCCTCATCCCATGTGAGGGTCTTAGGCCAGTGTTCTCGCCCATAGAGCTCATTTGTCAGCGTGCTAACTGCGTTTTCCATCTCTAGGTTCTTTGTCTCCGGACTATACCGCCGTGTCTCATCGAAGACAGCATCTCTAACGACGTCGACCCGTCCATACAGCCCTCCTTTATGCGGAAACCAGACCCTATATAGGTTCTTGGAGACATACCCCACTAGGAATCCGATCTCTGCTCTTGGGGCCATCTTATCTGACTATGTGCGTTTCGAATCTAGGATTCTCGAGTACGCTAAGCAGCTATACACCCTAAGGTTTGATAGGTTGATCCGTTAATCCTTAATCCCATCAGGTGCAGCCAGTTTCATCAATTCCATCCAAGGTATAACCCATTTACCATTTGATAGCTTGGTTGGTATACGGTTTAGTATATACGCTGACGCATACACTGCTTCTGGCTATAGGGTCTTTAGCAAATCAGGGTTCTCATTGATCAATACCCTTGCCATTCGAATGATTACACCTCCAGATCTCTCGGCAGGGCCGTTTATCTCCAGTGTCTCAGGTGGTGAGTGTTCAACAATGCAGCCTTCGGCTTCAATCATGTTTTCCACCTTATTACCAGCGCTGCGCTTATTATCATAGTGGAAGACCTTAATCCTAACATTCAACCAGTTTCGGATTAAAGCGATGAAGTTTCTCACAGCCCATTAGCAGTCCTTTTTCTTAGCGTGAGTGAAGACAAAGTGGCATCTGATCCCATCAAGGTAAAAGTGCGTTAACCATACATGTCTGTTATATGCAGGTTGGTTTTGCACGAGGTCAAAGTGCACCCTGCCGAGGACTCCATATGCCTAGCCTATCTGCCTCCGTGAGATCTGCCTAGGTGCGCTAGCTAGCTGGCAAGCTTCACATACCTGTTTTCCGGAAGGCTGATCCTTCCTAGGGTTGCTGCCAGCTATCTGTACGCCCTCCGTCATCTCTATAAGTTTGACAATCCTCTCCTTACTAACATGGCCTAAGCGGCGATGCCAGGTTTCAATAGAGGCTTGTGCAGCTGGCTCTCTTGCTGATTTCTTCATAGCTGCATTTGCTAGCGGTATGCCAGGTTGGACTAGCCAGGGTAGGCTTTGATCCTGATAGATAGCATATAATGGGATGCCGTCTTGCTGAATCCAGTCTTCTTCGAAATTTAGGAATGCCTTTGTGTTCGAAAACATCAGACCGTGTGAGATGATGTTCGTATAGAAGCCTGGCGAGTATCTGACGTTGTATAACATCATTTGCTTCGGTGTCTCGTTTTCCCTAGGGCTAACACCATAAATCAAGACAGTGCCTATTCCGTCTACCATCGTCTCCGTGTCCCCTACCCGAATCGAGCTCTCCGTCTCTTGAAACTCGATAAAAAGGCTCCGGTTATTACAAATGTGCACTTGTGCACCGGTGTCAATAAGCCATCTATCACGAATTAGGTCATAACGGGTTTGATGGAATATGGAATGATCGTGATTGATCATAGAATGATCATGATCGATCACAGAATGATCTTGATCAATCACGGAAGAATCTTGATCAATCATGGAAGAATCTTGATCAGATTTCCTCACAGAGGGTGCTGTGTTTGCGGGCGGGCTTTCTGCTAAGAAGAAGCCTAGCTCTCCACCCTGTAATGTTGCATTTGCTTGCTGAGGTTGCTCCCTGACCTTGTTGGCTGCCTTCTCTGCTGCTCTCTTCTTGCTAACATAGGCCTTCCATTCAGGGTCTTCTCTCATGGCTTTTTCATAAGCCCTCTTCATTTCTGGGTTGGTGTCTTGTATGCCAACCGGTTTATCCTCGGGGAATGCAGCCTAGCATCTCTATGGTGGATGGGGCTTCCCTCTCTTGCTACAGGGACAGAACCGTTTTTTAATAGGAAAATCAGATGATTTCTTCCTAGCTGGTTTACTAGTAGGTCTGCTAGTTGAATCTCTAGGCTGAGCTTCCTGGTGGCCTTGCCATGTTGAAAATACAGCTTTTGAAATGCCTTTCTGCTGTGCAGGTTTGCCGTGGGTAATAAGCCAATAGGCTCTATACCTGGTAAGTAGGCTTCCAAAATCAGCCTGTTTTTCTTCCTGGCTTTTCGTACTAGCAGAGCTTGCCTCTACTGACACTATCCAGGCAGTATAAAACTCAGGTGACATCACTGAGATGGCCTCTAGGAATTGGATCGAAGCCTCGCTGGCCTCGGTGATCCCAGCTTTCACATAGCGTTTTTGCAAGGTCTGCCAATTTAGCAGCCACTTGTCTATATCTGTGTCTTTATCTAGACCTCGATCTAGATTTCTCTATGCCGCACGGAGGCTTGCCTTATAGGTAGGATCACAATCAGGTGAAAGCCGCTGACGCAGATTCCTAAGCAGCCCCCAAGGTGTCTCTTGGTCTATAAAGACCTGGTATTTCTCATGAATGCTCTAACGAATAGCATTTACAATAAGCTTCCTGCCTTGGAGCTTCTTCTTGTACGTGCTAAGCTTTCTCTCATACTGCGTATTCATTACGCCGTACACATGAAACCAATCTCCTGGATGCTCCTTTCTTAGATCCTCCCAACTCGGCTCGGTCGGTTCTTTCGGGAGAGCGGGTTCTTTATCTGATTCCGGATCACATAGATCCCAGATCTCGAACTGCTCCGCAATGGTTTTGATCATCGAGAGCCACAACTCCCAGTTCGATGAGTCCTTTAAGGTGACGCGAGAGGACGAATTCGCGGAGAGAGTGTAATCCGACATCGTGATAGTTCAATTAACGTTCGCAAATTGGACTTCCGATATTGTTATTGATGCTTCTCAGGGGTTATCTCGATTCAGGGGTTGTTATCTCCGTGCAGCCAATGGCTCAATATATATGAGATGAAACAAATAGATGGAAAAGAGATCAAAATTGAAGCGATTCCGGGCTCATAACTGATGGAAATCTAGGTGTATGGCGAGCGTACTAGTAAATTCACGATGGTAAAATTCTCTAACTAACTAAAAACAACAATGGTCCGTATTTGACAATCTGGTCGGACACACAATTAGTAAGCAATTTGCATAGTCTAAAATCACATGATTCAATGGTATTGGACTCGGTAATCCATGTAAACGGTCTGTTTTCTGACAATAACCCCTAAGTGGAGCCTAAGATACCGCGGAGCGCTTTAAGACTACCGGCTCCCTTCGTAAGTATCTTCCTCCGGTGTATTATAAAATTGAGGTACTTATCGAGCTATATACTAAGGTATTTAGCTATATCCGATAGTAGGAGAGTGGTTAGTGTATCTCCTAGAATAACAACTAGTATACCGTTATAACTAGCCGGGTTATCTAGGACTTCCTAGATATCTATATCTTAGAGAGTTATATTAGTGGTATCGATAGTGGGCGTTCTTAGATTAGCGAAATAGATTAGTTCGAATTTGTCCGGTGCGAACTTTACTATATACTTTCTAGCCTAGGTGTCTACCCTTCGTAAGGCTTTTTTAAGAACCCGGACGTTCTCTTTATAGCTGTTCGAGACTATAAGAATATATATATCGTCGACCTAACTATATACCTCGTATTTACTATAGTGAAGTCCCCTTAGCGTGTATACGCGTATAAGTGGCGCGTTAAAGAGGAGGAATAAGATTAGTGAAATCGGTAAGCCTTACGGGATACCGGTCGGTGTTAGGAAGGCTTCACTTAGATATCTATTTAGCAGCTTAATTCGTATGCTCCTACCGGTAAGGAACGATTACACCTATAGAGTGAGCGTACTAAGGCCTAGCTATTATATATTATATAGCAATCTCTCGTAGGAGACCATATTATACGCCCTAGTAATATCGAGGAGTAGTATGCTTACTACCTTACCTTCTCCCTATACCTAGTGTACCCGCCTAAGGATCAGCTAAATCGTATAATTAACGGAGACCCCTTTTCGTCCTCTAAGGTGTGTTTTTAGGAGTAAATAGTGTTCCTCTATAAGCTATACGATACGTGTAGCGATAATTGCTTCGAGGGTCTTACCGAGTGTGTTTAGTAATATAACTAGCCTATATGATTTAGGGACTTAGTAGTCTCGTAGACCGGCTTTTCGAAGTGTCACTATAATAGAGGTTTAGAAGTGCTAGGGGTTATATCCAATTCGGATATAGGCATCGAAGATCGCGGTAAGGAGTGGGACGAATCGCTTCTCTAATCGTGAATCTAGTTCGGCTAGTATCCGCTATAGCTAGTTCGGTAGTGTATCGTATCCTAGCGCCTTATTTAGTAGCGCTTTCTTTATTATAGCTCTCACTTCGGTATCGTTTACCGGTGGTAGCTAGAATTAGGTTCGTTAGTTAGAGTCTTAGCGAATATCGGATAGATTAGCTTCTAGTGGTTATAGGAAGAACACTTTACGAAGTAGATTGACTTTCTCCGTATCACTCTCCGCCACCTCCTCGCTATTAGCTATCTTTAGCGCCGGTATCGTGCTCCCTTATAGCTAGCCCCGGTTCCTAGCCTATTTAGCCACTCTCTATAGCCCCTAGGGGCCCTAGTCCACGGCCTCTTTAATAAAGTTCCGGAAGCCTCGCCGGAGAGCGGCTTTAATCACCTTCCCCTTCTAGTTCCTAGCTAGTTTATATATGTGCTAGTCCTCTTCACTATATGTCGTCAGATACCGACGAAATATCCGGCGAGAGTGCTTAACAGTCTCTCCGTATTCCTTAGTCCACGATTGGTTAGCGTGGGGGCTCGGTTTAGCCTATAGTGTCGATTCCTATACGCCACGTTATATAATCTCGACTAGGTGGTTTACTACGTCGTCGATTTGTCGGGGTATCGTTAATAGTAGTGGTATTAGGAGGTTATTAGCCACGAAGATGTCGAATTTCTTAGTGTCTATAGCCTTCTATAGCCGTCTCTTTACCTCGAGAGTCGACTCGATATTAACGTCGAGTAGTACCCGGATTAGTAGGTGATCTAAATCTATATGACAATCTAGAGCTAGTTCGCACACCACTAATCTCTTAGTAAGATCTAGCGTACCGAAGAACAAATCGATTATCGTTTATTCTCCGTTTTAATCCCTTATAACGGTCCTAGGTTCTAGCTATAGGTTAAGGTCTATTTCGTTATAGAGCTTAATAAGCCTATCGGCGCCTAGGTCCTAGATAGCCTTAATGCCTCCCTAAGTAGGGTGATAGAGGTTGAAGTCCCTAGCAATTATAGTATATTATCGGCCTCCCCGCCGCTATCTACTACCTAGTAGTTTGCTAACGAGCTCTATAGTGCCGGTGGTACCGCACTTATTATATATATTAAAGAAGTAGATCTAGCTAGCTCCGGTTTAAAACCTCACTTCTTAGCAGAACTCACTATATATATAGTGCGTCCACCTAGTTAGGTTCTTAGAGATATATATATACACCCGTGCTCTACTCCCCGTCTCTAAGCTAGACGGGAAGAGAAGCTCGTGTGTCTATTTTAATAGGTGGTATATTATATTATTATATAGGTTTTCCTATAGTTCCTACACTATAATAATGTCCGCCTAGACGACCCCCGGCTTTACTAGGAAGTCCGCTATAACGACGTCTCTCGACTAGTGCGTGTTATATTAAATAATAGTGAGTAGTGTGTTATTTATTAATAACTAGTGTATCGGTGTGCCTCTTAGTGAATTAGCGGGTCCGTCTCTCCTCCTATATGTCTACTCTATTAGTGAACTTAACCGATAGAGCTAATATCGTGAGATTCACCTGGTTGTCGAGTGTACGCTTATTCTTACCCCAAGGGCCCGGTATATATATTATCGTGTTATTCCTAAAGATACTAGTGTTCTCCTTATCGGTAGTATTTGACTTACCGGCGGCGCTATACCTTCTAGCCCTTCGTGCGTTCCCGCTAGTCTAGGATAGTACCGATAGCTAGTATTCGCTAGCCGACGCCGCCGGTGCCGATAACGATAGCGTACTTAGTAGCACTACCTCTTAATCCTCGAGAACGTATGCTTCGTCTCTTACTCGCTTCTATACTTTACCTACGTCTATATCAAGTATAGATCTAATTAGGCCTTTACTTCTAGTTATAGTTAACGATATCGTCGATGCTCGGCTAGGTGCTCTACGCCTTAGAGGTTTAGAGCGTGTCTCTACCGGTGTATAGATTAATCGGTTAACTCCTCTTACCGGCCTTTATACCGACTAGCGGATCGTTTCTCTAATTGCACTTACTTCGACTTCTCCCACTACGAAGGTAACTATTGTTAGAGTATCCTCTAGCTAGGGTTCCTACTAAACCTCCTATATCTCGGTGTCCCCTAGTGTCGCTAATTGTTTATTACTTATTAGTCTTTCACTACTCGCCGGTTAGGCTAAGGTTATTATTCTAGTTAATACTCCGGGTCGGTCTAGTGGTCGTCGTCCCTACCCCGAGCTATCCTTAGTCGAAGTCCCGGAGCCGCTACCTCCTAAACTCCTAGGTCCTACTATTGTGGTAGCCGGCGTCCCCTATCTAGTCTCCCTAATTAAGAGGTATAACGGCACCTAGTGGTGCCGCTCTCTCGCCTACGCGAGAACCTACACCCTCTTAATCTCTCTAATAAAATCGGGGCACCTCTTCGACTATCCGTTATATACGCCCCCGCAATTAGCGCACCTTCGTTCACTAAGTGTGGCGTCTTTCTTCCGCTAATAGTCCCGAGAGTGATATCTCTTAGCGTAGAAGACGCACCTAGTTTCGTTAGAATAGGTGTTTCCTATATATCCGTATTTCTAATAGTTATAATATTAGCGTATACGCGTAGCACGGTCGTATAAGACTATAGTAAGAACCTCCGAGTCCTAGAGAGTACTAGTGTCGATTACATTATTCGTAGTATACGGTAAGGTGAATTTAACGATTAGGGAGCTAGATTTCTTACCTTCTAGGAGAATAAGCTATAAGATCTATATAATTTCTACTTCGTCCCCCTAGTTAAACGAGTTCTTAGTAAGTAATTGCTTCACAATCCCTAGCTTCCGGTCCCTAATCTCCGCCGCCGTATTAATACTAAGAGACCGTATATTAATATTATATATAACAACCCCCTAGCTCGGTAAGCGCACTTCCGATCCCTTCTATAAATGCTTCACCCACGTAGTTCGGTGGTATCGTATTATCTCCGCCTCTTTTATAGTATAAAGACTAAGCGAGATATCCCCCGACTTTAGTTGCCTAGCCGCGATAAATTTAGCTAATGCTACCGTTATCCCGTACGTAGCTTTTACCGCCTTTACCCTCGCTTTCTCCGCTAGCTTCGTGATCTTAGTAGGCGTATACGTGCGGAACTGCTTTACACTATCGGAATCACCTAGTTTAACGATAATCTAGCGGTCCTAGAGGAGATCGGAGGGCGTTACGGGGTTAGTCGATGCCGATCTATAGCTAGACAAAAAGTGCGTCGGTGGCGGCGTATTTTTAACGGCGTTAATATATGATCTAACTCGGGTACTCGGTCCGGCAACCGTTGCTATCGCTATTCTTACCGTATGGATGTCTTATTTTATTTGGCTGGTTTCCTAGCGTAGCTATTTAAATTGCTACTTCTAGTCCTAGCTAATAGGGTTCTTAATAAGATTAGTGGTGAGCTCCTAAACGGACTTCAGGTATTCCAACACCGGTCTTAGGACTTTGATAGAGTTGTTACTGCTGATATGATTTAGTAACTGGCGTACGTCGTAGTTAGCATCTAATATGCGCTCGTTGATATTACGTGCAGAATTTTCGCGGCCCCCTAAAAGGGGCGGCCACTAGCTCCCTGGCGCCACCATACCTTCCACTAATATAAGATTGGTATTAGGAGATGGAGCCGGAAGTTACAATTAACTTGCAATTAAAATGAGAGCTGTAGCCCTCGGCGTTGTGGTGCAATTTCAAAAATTAGATTCGCGCAAAGATATGTGTTTTCGCTAGCGGTTCTTAAGATACCCCTTTAAAACAATAAGCTGTTCGGTGTATTCTCTAAGTTAGTGCGCTTGATGTTTCCTCTCATGGCTCCTCCTTCTACGGTATATGCCTCGGCGGTTTCAACTAACTGGTTCCTCTACTATATCTCTCGAAGACGGACGTTTTCGGTCTGGCTTCGCTTTGAAACCCTCATTTATAGTTTCGGCTGCTATTGATAGTAATGGGATATGTCAGCAGCACGCCTAGGGCACGATGCAAAAAGTTGGCAGACCTACCGATCTTTCTTTCGGTCTAGGACCATCACCGCATAGATTGGGTAAATAGAATTCTTAAGAACATCGTTAGAAGTATACAGCTTAAAACTTAGCGTGGAGCCTACCATCATTGCTATCAAAAAGTTGTTAGGAAAACATTGAGGCTGAAAGGTCCTTATATTTTGGGCTTAAAATAAGTGAGGAATACGCATATAAAAGTAAGCATTGGCTAGTGGCACAGAGCCCGTTCGCGCCCTTATGATATATACTTCGCCAGATTGACCACGCTGTCCGGGCCCGTTTTTGAGTAGACGGGCAGTTCTGATAAGTGGGCCGTAGAAACTTTATTTCGTAGAGAAGAACGGTGACTTGGTCTCTGGAGCGTCGATCTCCCATGCTATTATTCCTGTTGTGATATGAGACTGGTGCAGATCAGGAACCAAGCCGCACCATCGGAATTAGCCCCGAAAATGTCTACACAGACGATCAAGTTGATTTCCAATCACCTTGGCTCCGTGTTGTATATATAGCCTCATCTTTTCCTCTAGAATACAATACAAGGTCTACCTCCGAATTACAACAAACACAATATGACTTTTAACTTCTTGTTCCTACCTTTCCATGTCATCGTTTCAGGGCCACAGCGTGCGCAGCGTGCGTCCCCAGTATTCTTTACCTTTGACCTCACAACAAGTTGGATCTTGAGTTACGTGATGTATATAGGTTTGTAGGAGTGGCTGCCTGTTAGGCTGCCACTCTGCTAGGTAGAAGTGGAATGAGCTACTGCGACTACAAGTAGCCGGATTTTTTTCCCATAGATTAAAAATGGTTATCACACTTGTACCTTCATCCAGGGTCCCAACTCAACAGGGCGATATGCAGATTGCCAGAACTAAGCATATCTGTGTTTGGTGCTAGCTTGATGAGACCAAGGGTTAGGTATCATTCTGATGTGATTGGCGCCCGCCTATCACTGGATCTTAGGAAACAGTCGGTTCATTATCATTTGTCGGATAGTTTTACCGTGATTCGGCTGTCTTGTACCCCACACTTACACCAACCAGATCTCTTCGAAAGACACACCAAATAAAATCACAAATATGGCCGGCGATGAATTCCCATTATGGGAAATGATTCCTCCATGGGGAACGCTACCTATCGAACAGTATTTAATTGTATGATAACACAATTTCTCCATTGCACTGGATCGTTTGTTAAAACCCTTAACAGAAAAACTGGAATCACTTCTCTATCGACGCACCTAGCCAGCAGCGGCAGCGACTGATCCAGAGGTTTCTTGAACGCGATAAGACCACTGAAGAGTTTCTTTTTTCTGATGAGCTCCCCCCACGAATGCCCACATCGGAGGAGATTGGTCTTATTCTTCACCCCTGGCGGTCTGATGACGTCATTCGTCGGAAGGCATACTATTTGACCAAGGATAGCGTGCTGGTTTTTCTTCGGACCCATTATGACCCGGAAGATGATGGCAAAATGAACGAATGGGTCTATGAAACCGATCTGTTCGAGGAAAACTCCTGGTGGGCATGTCTCAACGATCCACGCTTATTCAATTTCGGCTCGGATTGGCAGCGGGTATACGAAATCATGCCCGAGGTAGCCGGTTTCGTTGATCGTACTCAACGATTCGCTCCTTCCAGAGGATTACACTGCCTTAGAGCATCGTTAAAAGAGGGTCCAAACTACGAAGGAACAAAAGGGCGCCGATGGGTATATAGAGAAGCGGATTAAAAAGCCTGAGGAGTCAGAGAATCGTCTACGTGATATCAACATCGCGGCATATATTGTCATTGCTGATCAAGAGGCCTTTCAGTCTGGGCTGTTACGCCTTCTCTGTTTGGATGATCGACAAAACATCATCGGGGAGGTACGCGTGGATCGGAAGCCAGCTGAGATCACGGAACTTATCTTGCAGAGGGACCCTATCCTTGGACTGTGAGGTCAAATGGGGGTGGGGTTGATGGGAGTGGTCGTTTGCGCTGACGACCTGAGAAATCATTCACTGCGGTCCTGTCCTCAGGTAAATGACATCCATCAGCACGTATGTTAGGCAACTCTGCGGACAGACTCTTCCGTATGCCTAGGGCATATGGAAAGCAGTTGTGTAAACTAAGAAATCATACAGCGTCAACGAGTTCCATAAGTTGATCTAATGCAACATGTACACCATATTGTACTTCATTGATTCCAATTTTTAACCTGGATCAGTAGCCAAAGCGGCCTACACGCGCATAATTACCGCAATATGTACTGGGATGTTAAACATAGTCAATATTGATGGATGGAAGTTCCGCTATCTCCTTGGGTACTAATGTTATGAAAGAAATGATGTTTGTCTTTATGAACGGGAAGGAGATAGCAAGACATCCCGGCTGGCATGGGTGGCACGGTGGTACCGGCTGGGAATCCGATTTACAGGCACTGTCTGACTTGCAGGTCCACGATGAATTCTATAAATGCCAGCAGAAACTCCCAGTACTGGGTTAAAGGGGAGGAACTTACCAGGCGCCTTGAACGCATGGCCTGCTCGACTTTTGTGTAGTCAGCTGATCAAAGTGTAGAGAAAATTGCTGGGGAGTGGAGGACGTAATATATCGCAGCTTTATGACGCCGTAGTTTTCAAATACATCATTATCCCTGAGTGTGTAGAATTATGGACAACCAAACCCATTGGACACCACTAATCCAATTTACAAGGGCTATTCTTTCATGATCTTCGAATGCCGAAAGACACATGTAGTATAAGCCAATTGGAATTTGGAGTATGTAACGGGTAGACGCATCAGCACATGACCTGATGTACAGAGTCGACTGAGAGAGAAGGTAGAGAGAAGGGCGAAGGTAGAGACGATCAGAACCTTACATTGACTCAATATCGATGCCACCAATGGTCATGTGGGAGTGATAGAGAGCATGAGATCCCATCGGTATCGGGTAGAACGAGAAGACAACACACGTGCTCGCTTCGCATTCGACTCGAGTGACGGGAACACGAGGATACCTCCTGTTGTACGATCCGAGTCAGCAAGGCTTACCATTTGGGCGAGTTGTTATAACTTACTTGTTCATAAAGTTCGCAAAATGTTCGCTTGAGACGAGACGATCAATTAGCTTCGTGGTCATATGTTACCGACGAGATCACTTACAATTGTCTTCATCAATACAGTCACCATTCATGCCATGTTGACATGATGTTGTACCAAGTTCGTCGCACTCTCCGGCTGCCACTTCGAAGAAGCCGCGCTGGGTGCACCGGGCAACTTCTGAGAGCCAAGGCGCGTGATGGACCCACCTGTGATGATAAATTGTACAGTCGTAATGGGATAAGACCCCGCGATGTGGACGGCCAGAGGTTCATACACACCGTGCATTATCCAGTTTAACTTCTACCAGTCCATCAAAACCTTAATTCAAACCTTAATTATCACGTCATATTTCGCCGTAATTACAACGCTTATTATTATACACTTAACTTTTTCTAGAAATGGGGTTCAAAACTGGTTTCAGCAATTTCTCATGCTGGACCCTTCGAGCCACTCCAAACTATCGTCAATACGTTCAAGTTACCTTTTGATGTCCTATTAAAACTATAATCAAGCGCCCATGTATAATGAAATTGTGTTCTAGCCTGTTATACATAGAAAACCGGCTTGTAGTGCAATATTTCCATTAAACTGTCCACTGTATATTCTAAAGTGGGGAGGGGAGGGAGTAATTGAAAACAAAAATAGTCGCTACACCCAGCAAATTAATCTAGAAACCACAATATGACGCTATAACGGCAATATTTGTAAACTAAAGTCCACACGGAGCTTGATAGCCTCCTTGCCATTCCAGATGTGACGAGCCAGATCTACGAGCAAAGCAAGAGCAAAGCAAGAGCAAAGCAAGAGAGTGCATTCCAACGAGAATACTAAAGACAGGGAGAGAAAGAGAGAAAGGAAAGCAAGATCTGGCGAGCTCTCTGAGAAAGCTAATCAAACCAGAGATCTATGCAAACCATGCAAACCCTGTCCTTGCTCGCTTAAGGCAAACAAAGAAGAAAGCAAACTAAGAAAGCAAACTAATCAATGACATGTGATCTGGCATGTGATATCAGATCGTAACACCAGATACAAAAATCGCATTCAAGCGGCATGCAACATATAGCATGCGCCAGTTCATGGATAGATACATTAAGTGGGATCCTTGTTCCGGAACTACGAGGGAGGCGGTGGCTTAAATGCCATGGGTATTTCATTGCTGGTCATGGAACCTAGAACAGTCTAGCCAGAGAATAGCCACGCAGTAAAATCATTACCCAGAGGCCCCACCCATATTTATGTAGATCATTAGACATATATAATGACTTGAAAATGACGTAAAGAACAAAGATCAGGCGGTCACATTACGATGTGATCTATGTATGCATCATCTTATATTAAAGGGATAGTCTTTTTGAGCAGAAAAAGAAATTGCATTGAACCTCCGGAATAGTTTCAAGAAGTGATAACCATTACCATCTTTATTCCTTAAACCTTGCAAAAGATATCCGGCAATACATATTACCAAGAAGTGAACATGGCACGTTTATGTGGCATTATACCAGAATATGTACTGGAGAGCATCATTGGAAAGGGGTTGGCACCACAGCATGTTGTCAATCGGTGTCAATCCACTATTGAAAAAACAAAGCAACTTCAAGAGGTTCGTGAACGTCATAGGCAGAGTATCACAGCGGCTCAACCGCAACAAACCTCTCAAGGTATTATTCCACCTTACATCCTTGAAACACTTGCACGGAATGCTGCGACAGAACAACAACGCGAGACAGCCCGCCACGCACTTGCGTACAGTACTAAGCATCGAACAGTGGCAGGGCGTGTACGACAATTGAACCGTACAGTCTACGATGCGCAGAATTCACGTCGTGATAATCCTCCTAGTGATAAGGTTTTGATCCCAGACGGTGGTCCACTTCTTTCGCAAGCGACTGATCCAACCAATAATGCAAATGAGTGCTATATTGGACTTGGAAAGTCTTATGACTTCTACTTCAATTTCTTCCAGCGAAATTCAATTGATGATAAGGGTATGAAGCTCGATGGCTACGTGCATGCTGGGGACCTCTACAACGCCTTCTGGAACGGCGAAGAGCTAGTCTTTGGTGACGGAGATGGTGTTATCTTTGACGGCTTTACAGATGAGCTCGATGTTATCGGTCACGAGTTTAGCCATGGCGTTGTGGAGTATATAAGCCCACTTCCATACCGATTCCAGAGTGGTGCTCTCAATGAATCCCTTGCAGATGCCTTTGGAATTATGGTTAAACAATGGGGTGAAGACACCCCCCAGACTGTTGACCAATCCAACTGGCTTATTGGGGAGGGAATTTGGGGTTCAGCTGTCCACGGCAGGGCGCTACGGGACATGAAAAATCCCGGAACAGCTTATGCTGATGATAAAGTGGGAGAAGACCCTCAGCCTGCGCACTGGAGGGATTTCAAGAAGCTCCCCTATAGCAATGACAAGGGCGGTGTTCATATCAACTCTGGCATCCCAAATCACGCTTTCTTCCTTGCTGCTACCAAGATTGGAGGATATGCTTGGGAAGGCGCTGGTCCTATCTGGTACCGCGCTCTGAGCAGTGGTAAGCTTCGCACAGATGGTGAAGCTAAATTCAAACACTTTGCCGATCTTACAATGGAGAATGCTGGCGAGCATGTGGATAAGATCAGGGAAGCTTGGACACTTGTTGGATATCCATTCCCTGAGAAGAGGGATGAGCTGTAATGATCATGCAAAATGAGCCGGATTACCGTGTCTAGAAGTCTGAATTCTGTTTTTGCAAAAGTCTGTTATTTCGTGTTCATTGTTACAGGAACTCACCTCTGTATCGCCTCACCTTATCAAAATTGATCCGACTCTATTTCAATTCCAGACAACTCCCAGAGTCTAAAATGTATATATAGCATATTGTAGTGGGTGATCTAGTGACGGTAGTCACCTGATTTGTTGATCGCTCTCTGGCTGTTTACACTGTTTGAGAACGCCATTTCTAGCATAAATATGAGCGACAATTATTGAATACAACCAGGGAGAAGAGAAAGGAGGAATATCGACACGAATAAGTTCCCTTTGAGATTCTACATCTGCTAGTCGTTTCGTGAGCGAGGTCTACCATTGCTGAGTGTTAGTAGGCCTACGGGACCTACTGCTAGCAAGCAAGTGCAGTGCCAGACCCATTGATGCGACCGTGTTGCTTGCTGGCTATGATTGATCCTCCTACACGGCATCGTTGCTGTTGAGTTGTTTTWCCAGTTATCGCTTTTGCTGCTATCTCTCTTGTGCCTCGACCTGCCTGTACCGACCAGGCTGCCTTGAGTAGACCTCATTAAAAGCATTTAGAGGGCCGGCGTCTCCCGCCCTCCGCCCGACCCTCCGCCCTCYGAGGGCCGCTCGAGGGCGGCCCTTATCGGCCCTTATT
>PKQL01000648.1:0-15485 GCA_002916455.1 Penicillium sp. CF05 | reverse complement strand
GGGGTCGGAGATGCGGGCCATGCAGACACGGCCTTCGTACTGCTCGCTGGCGTTGCGCTCGAAGCTGGGCCAGTAACCCGCACCAGGAATCAGCTCCTTGACACGAGACAGGAACTGGCAGCCGTTGCAGACACCCAGGGCAAAAGTATCCGGACGCTCGAAGAACTCCTGGAACTCCTTGCGGGTGTTCTCGTGCAGCAGAACGGACTTGGCCCAGCCCTGGCCAGCACCCAAGACGTCACCGTACGAGAAACCACCGCAGGCAGCGAGACCAGCGAAGGTGGAGAGAGACACACGGCCGGAAATAATATCGGTCATGTGAACATCGACGGCGGAGAAACCAGCAATGTTGAAGGCAAAGGCCATCTCAGCTTGACTGTTGACACCCTGCTCACGAAGGATGGCAACGCGGGGCTTGTTGGCGAAGGGGGAGTATTGGGAAAGACTAGTCATCATGGGCAAGGCCTTGTCCTTGGGGTCGAAGGTAGGGTTCCAAGAGAGACCGGGGTTGGCGTCGTCAAGGATGTTGGCATACTCCTGCTCCGCGCAGTCCGCATTGTCACGAATCTTCTGCATGTGGTAGGAAGTCTTGGCCCAGGTCTGCTGGAGGCTGGAACGGGTGTTGCGGTAAATCAAAGAGGCCTTGTGATAGATGGCAAGGTTCTGCTTGGGCTGTTCAGAGACACGTCCAATCTTGTGGATCAGACCTGGAGGAGGACCGCAAGTGGCGAAGCATGAGCGGAACTGGATCTCGTGCTCCTTACGGACCTGGAAGACAGCACCAAGCTCTTCGGTAAAGAGAGATTCAATGACATCCTTGGTATTGAAAGAGGCACAGATGCTATCGAGCATGATTTCAACACCGCAGCGACCGGCGAACATCATCTCAGCAAGAGTAGTCAGAAGACCACCATCGGAGCGATCGTGGTAAGCCAAAACAATTCCGGCTTCTTGAAGTTGCTGTGTAGCATCGAAGAAGTCTCGGAAGAGATCGACGTCGCGAACGTCAGGGCACTCGGAACCGACTTCATTGAAGACCTGAGCAAGAGCCGACCCACCCAGCGTCTTGCGACCGAAGGAAAGGTCCACAAACATGAGGACAGTGTCACCAACTTCTTCGAAGCTACGAAGAGCCGGGGTCCAGGTCTTGGTGAAATCGCCAACCGGCGCGAAGGCGGAGATGACACAGGACATGGGAGCAGTAACCTCCTTGGCCTCATTCGAGGCCTCATCCTTCCACTTCATCTTCATGGACATAGAGTCCTTGCCGACGGGAATGCTGATGCCAAGCTTAGGGCACAGGTCCAGACCGACAGCCTCCACGGCTTCATAGATAGCAGCGCCCTCGCCAGGGTGGCTACCGGCAGACATCCAGTTGGCAGAGAGCTTCACTTGGCTGAGACGATCCACTAGATCGGAAGCAGCCAGGTTCATGAGCGACTCGGCAACAGCCATACGAGCAGACGAACCAGAGGAGATGAGAGCCAGAGTAGGCTTTTCACCCATGGCGAAGGCTTCACCGGTCTTCATACCTGGGGCCAAGGAGGTGGCAGTAACCGACACATCAGACACGGGTGTCTGCCACTTGCCAACCATCTGGTCACGGGCTGTCAGGCCGCCGACAGTGCGGTCGCCGATGGTGATCAAGAAAGACTTAGAGCCGACTGCAGGCAGAGAAAGAACTCTGTTGATAGCCTCGCCGACAATCTCCGTCTTCGAGGTGAGAGAGGGAAGATACTTGGTGAGGCTGGAGTCCACGGCGGGCAGCTTTAGCTTCCGCGAATCGACAGTTCGGGTCATGCGAGGAGTCTTTCCGAAAAGCACAGACAAAGGAAGGTCAATCGGGGCGGGGTACTCCTTGGACTCTCGGTCAAGGAGAATGAGTCTTTTTTCCTCCTCGGACGGACCGCCACCACGACCGACAACGGAGAAGCCACAACGCTCACGCTGAGCGATGGCAGTGAACCTGTTCATGCTCTCCTCACCAACGGCCATGACATACCGCTCTTGGGCTTCACAGCACCAAATTTGCATGGGGCTCATGCTACGGTCTGCGTTATCGATCTCACGAAGCTCGAACGTAGCTCCCAAACCAGAGTCATGGATCAGTTCAGGAAGGGCGTTGGACAAGCCACCGGCGCCAACATCGTGGATGAACTTGATGGGGTTGTTGTCTCCCATGGCCACACAGGCGTTGATAACCTCCTGGGCTCTCCGTTGAACTTCGGCATTGCCTCTCTGGACACTGGCAAAGTCGAGCTCCGCGGAGCCTTCACCAGAAGCGATACTGGAGGCAGCACCTCCTCCCAGACCAATAAGCATGGCCGGACCACCAAGAACGACAAGGAAAGCACCGGGCTTGACAACATCTGGGTGTTTGATAGCGTGTTGAGGGCGAACAGTTCCAACACCACCAGCGATCATGATGGGCTTGTGGTATCCTCGCACTTCCTTTTCACCATTGCCCACGTCAATCTCGGTGAGCAGAGTGCGGAAGTATCCACCAATGCAGGGACGGCCGAACTCGTTGTTGAAAGCAGCGCTACCAATGGGTGCCTCCAACATGATATCCAAGCTGCTGGCAATGTGGTTTGGCTTGCCGACATCGAGCTCCCATGGCTGCCTCAATTCAGGAATCAAAAGGTCTGAAACACAGTAGCCGGCGAGACCGGCCTTAGGGCGCGAACCACGACCGACAGCACCCTCATCACGGATCTCTCCGCCGGATCCCGTAGCCGCACCAGGGTAAGGTGAAACGGCAGTGGGGTGATTGTGGGTCTCAACCTTGGCCAGGAAGTGCACAACTTCCTTGGTGTGCATCCACTGTCCGGTTGTCGGATCGGGGGCCCAGAATGCGGCCTCGGGGCCCTCCAGAACGGCGGCATTGTCACTGTAAGCACTGACGGTGTGCTCGGGATGCTTCTTGTGCGTGTTGCGGATCATTGCAAACAGACTGTTTGGCATGGGCTTGCCATCAATCACCCAAGAGGCATTGAACTGCTTGTGTCGGCAATGCTCCGAGTTGACCTGAGCGAACATGAAAAGCTCGACATCAGTAGGGTCACGGGCAATTGCACCATTCGGACCATAGGCCTCAGCCAGATAATCAATTTCTGTATCATCAAGGGCCAAGCCGAGCTCCGTGTTTGCCTCTTGGAGGATTTCTTTGGGGGACTTAGTACCGCCTTGAAGGGAGATGGTCTTGAGGGGCTGGGGAGCGTGCTCGGAGAACATGAGGCTTAGATCGGGCTTATCCTTGCTAATGATCTGAGTCATTCTATCATGAAGCGTGTCCATGTATTCTGGCTTGTAGTCCTCAGCATTTTTACGAAGACACGAAATCTTCATACCCCGTTCGATCCGCTTGACGTACTTCTGCAAGCCACAGACGTGCGAAATGCCCGTTGCCTGGGAGCTCCATGGCGAGACGGTGCCGGTTCGGGGGAAAATGTAGAAGGTATCGAATTGACCGTCGGTGGATTCGAAAGTAGGAGGGATGTCTGTGATGTCGCCGTACTGAAGCAATTGTTCGAGTGCCGCACGCTGGGGCTCGTCCAAGGGCTGGGTGGCATGCACATAGTGGATCCACTGGGCTCGAACATCCTGGACACCGATGCTGGTAGCAATAGCATGCCCCCGGGAGCGGGAGAAGGCAACGGAGCCTGAGATGGCCAGATAAGTATCGGTGGAAGTCATCGTGAATTTGGTGATTCTCCCAATGAGTCAAGTATGACACAGGAGATAGGAATTAATTCTCCTGGTATTGATGGAGATTGAGTGGCTCGAGTGCCTCTCTCAAGTGGACTTGAGAAGATCGCTAGAAGAGACCGGCGATGACTCTATCGCCGCTTTTTTTTTGTCAGAGAAATGAGTTTCCCCCGCCCTAAGCCTGATGCGGCTTATCATACTGGGTCACGTGCCGATAACGAGTTTAAAGTTTGACCCCAACAATTTCTTCAATTCTTTCATTTTCTTATGCAATGATAGGTCCATTGACGTATCTTTTTGAAGGAAATCATCAGTGTATAGAATATAATAATTGCTACGATTTCTCATCTGATTTAACAGTATTGAAAGGAGAGCGAAGGGATCGAAGGGATGACATTGTGGGGCACTGAGTCAACAACATCGGCTCGGGGAATCCCCTCAATATGTACAATAAATCACAACAAATTTGGAAGGGGATTTGGGGGGTTTTTTTCGGCCCTTGGGAACGAGTGCATAGGTACATATGCAACCTCCATTTTGATTGAGGGAAAGAAAGGGGGGAAAAAGAAAGAAAGAAAGAAACACATAATAACACGAAAAACGATACAAACCTATGATTATTGGAACACACTCTAGACATTAGAGACAGCCTGGTTTGATATATAGACCTTAGAATGTTCTTCATTGGGTGTGTAGGTGTGTATCGATCTGCTTCGAAGTGCTCACTGACATCTGAATAACACAAGACTCCATATACAAAGCTTAAGACGTGAAGACACCCCAAGTTCTGCAACTTGAAGACCAATAGTTTGAGTCACACTAATAAGATATAAGCACATGCTCGGGCAAGTTATTATTCTTTATAGCCCACCTTTAGCTATAGCGGTTGCAAGGCACAAGTGCCAGCTGAACCCTCAACCAGAAAATGGCTGAGAAGCTGAATAAAAATTCCCGGTCCTTTATTGTTCACCTTAGACCCAATAAAAATTTTAAAGAGATAGTTATCCCTACCGAACTCCATGGCGGTAAAGCTATTGGAGCCTAACTTATGGACAACTCGGTATCTTTCGCACTCAAAACTAGCATAATGTTGAGAGGATGGATCTCATTCTTCTGGTATCCAACCAAGTCCTCGACGAATGTCGAGGGAGAAGGGACATACATCTTTGAAGAAATGGGAGATACGTATCTGAAAAGTTCTAATATCACAACCCGAAGAATTGATGAAAAGTGACTCTAGGTTTAATTGACTGGAGATTGAAAGCTGCCTGTAAGGGTATGGCTGCAGGGTGAAAGGGCTTGCACAAGATGCCGCCGTAATCAATACCAATCCGGTGCCATGCCATTCTCTGCGTTCCGGGCACTTGGATCATGATGATATCCATGATTCTCAAACAGCTAGGGTATAGGTCAGTCCGAAATGGTTATTTCCAATGCAGTATATGGATATCACATGATTGCAAAAGTGTTTCGTACATGCTATACATACTAAATACCCTTCTAAAAGACACATTTTGTGAAGAACAGCAATGGAAAAATTGCACTAGATAACTACATACGTAGTAGGATGATACCAAACGTTTGTAATCCAGATGTTGTACTTCGTACTAGTACAGAGTACATGAGATTGCAAGAAACAAACAGAACATTTTATAGGGACAGGGGTAAAGCCTGCGTCAAGAGATATGGAGCATTTTTAAGCAATAATTAAACATCCTAGTCAAGCCCGGAAAGCCATAGTTCCACTAATTCTGGGGACATAGGATTTGAATGCTGGATCTTGATATGGATGGACAACATCAAGAAAAGATATCCAACCTCATAAATGCATGATATATGCGACCCACAACCGTTGGGAAGTTCTGTTATTCGTGGACTGAAAAGCCCAGGTCAGATGCGAAGAATCTAGAACAATACAAAAACTGCTGTGGTGGCGGAGGCTTTGTTCCCAATAAGGAAATCCATTTAATTTCCAAATGCGGTAACATGTTCCGCTCTATACAGGGTTGCTGTGGTAAGCAAAAAGATAATCTTGCTTGATATTTGACCTCCACCGGCCGCATCACCGGAAAGCGACTTGTATGTTGTATACGGAGTACATATCCATGTGACACTTTAAGACCCCTAGGCTGAGCTGATCTAAACAAGTTCAGCGTTGTTTCCGAGATCGTCTCTTCACTAGTAGGTCTTCAATACCTTTTAACTCTATATATTGCTATCTCTTAATTGAACTTCTGACATGCGCGATGGTCACAGCCAGACCCGCTTTCGCGTGCCAAGCTGGAACTCGGGAAAGTACCCTTGAACAAGATAGGAAGTATACAAAAGAAGCATTGAAGTTCTCGGGCTACAACGTGCTCAGCTGCTCAGCTGCCCATTAATAATAATATTGATCGACATATGTAGCGCATTCTCAAATGTGACGGGAGTACTCTCCTTACTCCAAGACAAGCAGCTCTTGGGGTCCACTTACCACTGTCTCAATGGGTAGAGTTACATACGTATTGATTTAGTCCTAGAGACTTAGATTGCTAACGGAAAAATTTAGCAAGAGCTTTTTCTTTCTTTCTTTTCTTTCTCAGAGGAAAATGAGGCATCTAGAATCAAGCGATAAAGCCAAGGGGTCATCGTCGCATATTACCTGATAAGGCTAGCGCCACTATTCCCTATCAGGCAAACCCATCTGGGTGGCCGATATCAAAAGTTCCGCTGTAGGAAAAATGTATGAGCATCTTCATCCATGGACCCTATTTCCTTTCTCTTTTTATTCATGACCCGCTCGTTAAAAACTCGGTGCCGAATTTTACTGGAGATGATCTATAAAAGAATGCTACCCCAGGGGGTCCAAAACAATCTATGTTGTATGACCACACATTGCTACCCACCACAACACCTATAACCACGACACTTCATACTTTTGTCTGGGTGTAGCCCCATTACCAGTCTGATATATTTCAATATGGAGGCTCCACGGTCAGACCAGACCCACACAGATGCCAGCACCCCCATGGAGGCTATCCGGACAACCTCCCTCGGGGCTAACAACCATGGACCCATACCCGATGATTACCTCGACCTACCAGTCCGTGAAGTCAATGATGGCGCCGACTTACGTGAATATATTACCGAGACGAGGACAGGTGAAATCATCAAGCCGATCAAGTCCAATGTTACTGGGAAGACCGAAGATTGGAAAATGGTGACCTTCACCATCGACGATCCCGAGAACCCCAAGAACTGGTCGAAGGCCTATAAGTGGTACTGTACAATGGTGGTTGCATTCACCTGCTTTGTCGTCGCCTTTTGCAGTAGTGTCATTACAGCCGACGTTGAGGGACCCATCGAGGAATTCGGTATCGGTCGCGAAGCCAGCTTGGTTGTTATCACGGTTTTCGTTATTGGATTCGGTCTTGGTAAGTAACTCACAAATGTGATGTGATTTGTATAATCTCTAACCCTATTTCAGGACCCATGGTCTTTGCTCCAATGTCAGAGATCGTCGGACGTCGGCCTGTCTACGCTCTGACCCTTGCACTCGCTGTTATTTTCGTCATCCCATGTGCCGTTTCAAAGAACATTGGAACTCTCATTGTCTGTCGTTTGATCGACGGAATCGCTTTCAGTGCCCCCATGACTCTGGTCGGTGGTACTCTGGCTGATTTGTGGAAGAGTGAAGAGCGTGGTGTTCCGATGGCAGCATTCAGCGCTGCTCCCTTCATTGGTCCTGCCATTGGCCCACTTGTTGGTGGCTACCTGGCTGACAATTGTGGTTGGCGCTGGCTTTATTGGATCCAGCTTATTCTGGCCTTTGTCGCCTGGGTCATGATCACATTCACTGTCCCCGAGACTTTTGCACCAATTTTGCTGAAGAAGCGAGCCCAGAAACTTCGCAAGGCTGAGGATGACCTTAAGTATACCACTGAAACCGAGCTCGATGCTCGTCCCATGGGCGAGAAGCTGCGAATCTTCCTCTTCCGCCCTTTCCAGCTTCTGTTCCTTGAGCCCATCGTCTTGTTCATTTCTCTCTACATGTCGGTCATCTATGGCTTGCTGTACATGTTCTTCGTTGCGTAAGTCGTCAACATCTTGTGTCAACACAGACTAGATACTAATGATACTTCTAGCTACCCAATTGTTTACATGGGCGGCAAAGGGTGGAGCGCATCTAATACTGGTCTCATGTTCATCCCTCTGGCCATTGGTGTGATCTTCAGCGCATGCTGTGCTCCTTTTGTCAACAACCACTACCTCAAGGTCTCTATGGAATACGGTGGCAAGCCTCCAGCTGAAAAACGCCTGATTCCCATGATGTGGGCTTGCTGGTGCATCCCTTCTGGTCTTTTTGTCTTCGCCTGGACCTCCTACCCCCATCTTCATTGGATGGGACCGGCGATGGGAGGCTTCCTTATTGGAGTCGGGGTTATCCTGCTCTATAACTCTGCCAACAACTACCTTGGTATGTACAAAAATCGTTAAATCATTCTTGATTTGTGTCATTGCTAACTATCTTTTCAGTTGATACCTACCAGCATCAAGCAGCATCTGCTCTCGCAGCCAAGACCTTCATCCGTTCTATCTGGGGTGCCTGCACCGTCTTGTTCACGGAGCAAATGTATGAACGTCTGGGTGACCAGTGGGCCAGCACGCTTCTTGCATTTATTGGCTTGGCTTGTTGCGCCATTCCCTATGTGTTCTACTTCAAGGGAGAGTCCATTCGTCGTTTCTCGAAATTCGCCTTCAGTGACGATGAGGAGAAAGCTATCAAGGCATAAATTGTTGCAAACTGATGTCGGGGAATTTTAGAAAGAGGAGGTAATTTTTTCTTCATTTCTTTCAGCTTATGCATCACTGTGGAGATCCATGGATGATTTTGCTGGTATGACTGATGTGGAAAAGAACATGGATGACATTGGCACGGCGTCTTTTGATATCCATTGCATATATAATCAAACGAACTTTTACTATATTGATAGATTTTTAATACAAAATTTGTTTAATAACGCACATAATATCATGGTTATATGTACTTTTTGAGCGGACGGAAATTGGTTTGATCTAGCAGGACGGTTGGATATGTTAATGAACCCCTGATGTATGGGGCATAAACAACCATCGACCTCTCTGTTAGGAATTTCGCTGTTTCCAACACGAGCCCAGCCCGTAGGTGTTAGAGTCAAATAGACGTGAAGGTAAGTTGGGGTTCTGAAATGTAAACAGAGCGACCCTGCCAGGGCATGGATACAATCTGCTGACATAATCTACATGATGCCCCGGCGAGCTCATCGGGACAGTCATATCGACTTTAGCCTCTTTTACTTTGTCTTTTTTTCCCCAAAATAAAGGGTCAACACCAACGCGGTCTCCGCTATTTAAAGATAAAACACAACTACTCGGTCTTTTCCGATCCTAATAATGGCTTCCGACGCCGCCTCCGCCTCGCCCGCCGAGCTCTACGACTCCGCCATGACCGTCCCCTCCGACTCAGAGAACTACTCCGCGAATCATGAGATGTCCTCCTCGGCACCATCAACCGAAAGCTCACTCATGATGCTTTATAAGCCACCAAGTGTCTGGGGTCTTCTGCGCGGAGCAGCTATCAACCTCTTCCTCCCCTTCGTCAATGGCCTCATGCTAGGCTTTGGAGAGCTGTTCGCACACGAGGCTGCTTTCCGACTTGGGTGGTCTAACACCAAGGTAAGTGGAATATTATATGAGCTCATGTTGATCCTGGTGACTGATTAGCTGCCCTTCATTATATAGATCTTCCCTAACCACCGCCGCTCACATGCAGTGGGCCCTGGTGTTGAAATGCGGGAGCTTCCTTCGGAGCGGAGACGCCCTGGACTGAGGGATACTGCTTCTCTGGAATAAGTGATTGATATTTCTTTCATCGTTTAATCCACTCGAGAATGACTGCATTTATGCGGGAGACAAAACCGAAGCATATGTGATTTGGGATCGATACCTGGCTTACTGTGCACACCTGAATTTAGTGGTTGTACATAGACCTGTTGGCTCAGGGGGGGAAGGGGCGTTTGGCGAATTAGGATTTACATTTTGCAACCAGCTTTTGTTACAATATTAGAATATCCGAGTCCATGAATTTTTATATTTCCATATTTCCATATTCGAGTCTCCGTGCCTGTCCCTGTCCCTGTCTCGTAGCCGTGGTCCGGGGATATTTACCGCCCGGGCAGAAAAAGTCGCGCCGAAAGGCAGGAGAACAACTCTTCCGCACTGGTTATCACCCCATCTATAATTATCTCAAACCACGATGATGGGACCTGTTGGCCTGAAAGGGTCCGGCGCAGCCGCTGCCCTTGCACGTCAGAGGATGACTGCCATGTCCCGCACCTCTCGATCTGTCTGTTTTCCCGTTTACTCGGATTTGCAAAAACATCGAAATTGACTTGGCTTTGCAGATGTCCACCTTACGGTCACAAAGCCCCCGGTTCCCTAGCCAGCGGGGCCAATTGAAGTCAGCACTATCCGGAAGTGCTCCCTGGCGGATGACACCAGCTGTTGTCGGCCCGGCCGCAGCCCGATTCAATTCCACCTCCTCCAACTCGACATTACCCGAATTTGCTTTAGACGGCTCACTGAAGAACGCAGTCAACATACACGATATCACCACGATTCCAGAGAGCATTGGATACCTTAAGCAGCTTGGGCTGGACTTCGGCTGGGGCTTCACGTCGACGATGCAATGGCTTATCGAGCATACTCACATTTGGACCGGTTTGCCATGGTGGGCTAGTATCGTGGCTGTCGGTCTTCTGACGCGTGTGGCAATKCTGAGGCCCGTCCTTAGCGCATCTGAGAACGCAGCAAGAATGACCGTCGCCAAACCTGAGGCTGATCCCCTCCGACACCAAATGGTCGCTGCTTCCACCGAAGGGAAATCGCAGGAAGCCCAGATGATGAGGGCCAAGCTCAAGGCGATCAACGATAAGCATGGAATCAAGGCATGGAAGTCAATGCTTCCCATGTTGCAAATTCCACTTGGTTTTGGATGCTTCCGTGTCGTGCGAGCAATGACTGCGTTGCCAGTGCCGGCCCTGGCCACGGAAACAGCGGGATGGATTAAGGACCTGACTGTTGCTGATCCTACTTACATGTTGCCCATGATTGCTGCGGGCACATTGTGTCTATCTCTGAGGGTAAGTCGGTCTCATGTGGTCTACTATAGCTGCAATACTAACTAAAGATAATAGAAAGGTGGTGAATCCGGCGCAATGCCCATGATGCAAACCGAAGCAGGAAAGTACATCGTTTATGGTTTCCCTGTCATGTCTTTTGCCTTCATGTCATTCATGCCGAGTGCGCTACAACTCTACTTTGTGGCAAGCGGTCTTTTCGGTCTGGGTCAAACTTACTTGATTAACTCGGAGGCTTTCCGGAAGTGGATGTCCTTGTCAATCGCTCGAAGGCCATCCAGTGGGCCGAAGTACTCGGCAGTCACCGAAAATACCCAAAGCAAGGGCCTTCGCCAACTGCTGGAACGGCTTGAGAAGGAAAAAGCCGCGCAAGAGAAAGCACGCAGCGAAGTCTCCGTGTCACCTGCACAGGAAGACGCGAACATCAGCTTCATTGACCGCATCTACAAGAAATTCGGAAAAGCCGGCTCCGAGCTCTCTGAAACAATCTCAAAAACCATGAATACTGGAACGCCCGAGCAACGTCTTGCCGAGGACAAGAAGAAGCGCGCAGCTGAATACGAACAACAGCGAAAAGACGAGGATGAACTTATGCGGAAAGAGCGTAACGAAGCCCGCCGCAGGGAACACATGCAAACCCTGGAGAACGAAAGGGCGAGGGCAAGCAAGTCTTTGAAGAATAGCCAGGCGGCTGCTCGCAAACCTAACGGGCCGCGTGGCTCTCGCCGTGCTTGATCGGCGTGTGTTTATACAAACTGTAAAATATGGCGCAGTGGCATTTGCATTTTCTTTTTTGTGTGATTTGAAGAATAGAATTTAGTTCGACCACAATCTCCATTTGGCTATGTACATTTCTAGGATTGAACTCTGCATCACATCATCTTATTATCACATCGGATGAAATTCCAAGAGCCAGAAAGGGAAAAGCCAGAACAAGTCATACTATGTACACCTATGGCCATGGACCAGCCATGTCAAGGAAATGTCAAGTCCCCTAATACCCACCCAGTCCACATCAACACGCTGCAACGTGGAGAAAACAAGAAGATCATGTCGTCTGCATAGGAACTGATTGCAAAGGCAACGGCGTCTTCTCGTCCTCAACAAAAACAGCCCTCTCCAGCTTCTGGGTCATCGAAGCACAGAATGTATCCACATACGCCGTCCACAACGCAGCAAGGAGATAGACAAGCCCGATCCAGACCGGAATACTAATACCAACGACCCACGGCGGCCGGATAGGCAACCAGTCGTCGCGCTTGTCATCAGTCAATGGCTCAGGACCCTCCCACGGCTGACCGCTGATACCATATAGCATCCAGCAAAGCACAACACGCAGCATGGTGCCGTGGACGAGGTAGACGGCGAAACTCTGCTTTCCGAACCAAAGGAGGAGTCTGCTGGAGAGGAAGTCTTTCGTCGACGGGGAGAAAAAGATGGCGAGGATGATCATGTCGATTCCAAGTGCGGTGTAGCGTTTCCCGACGTTGACGTCTGGCGGGAATATATATCGGCTTGCCTTGAGCATCAGGTTAGACCAACCGGCCCATTCGGGATGTTCACCAGGGTATGAAGCGATGAGCAATCCGAGAATAGTGAGCGGGATGGTGAGGAACTTCCGACCTCGCGGGTGTTTTTCTATGAAGTCTTTGAGGGCTGTGTGGTAGGAGAAGTCACTGAGGAGCATGCCGTAGATGGCTTGCATTTGGAATGTTTCTATAGAATCGGCGTTAGCAGTGGGTCCTTTTGTCCCCCGCAAGTGCTTTATTGAATCTCATATGCTGTTTCTTCCACGAGAAACACTTACCTATATCCTTGGCTGCGTTCTGATGGAAATACAACAGCAAGCCAATGTAGACCAAAACCCTATACCGAAACTTGACGAACATAGTCGCAAAAAGCACAAGATAAACCAACATAGATGACAAAAGCAGCGGCAGAAGCGCCCACTGGTGATCATCGTATGCCATATATCCCGTCGTCCAAGTCGATAAGAAATTCATCGGCAGACGAATGAGTTCTTCCCAAAAGGAATCCGCCAAATCCGGTGCTGCATACCGACACCACCAGCAATCGGACCTATTGGCAACTATAAAACCACCGAATTGCGCGACAGTCCACGAAATGAATAGAGCAATCGTCGCGGGGAAGATCAGACGTGGCGGTCGACGAAAGGCGCTCTTCGCTATTGTTTCGAATGCTCCTGTTGTATCACCGGCTCGCGACAGCTTGAGTGGTTTTAGCGCGCAGACATAGCCGGTTAGGAAGGCAAAGATGGTTACGCCCAGGCGGCCTTGCCAGGGGATGCGGAGGATGGGCCATTGGAGGATTCGTGGGCTGGCGTTTTCGTTGTCGCGTGGTGAGAATAGAGCATAGTCCCAGGCTCGGGCAAGATGGGTTAACACTACTAGGAATGAGGCGATTCCTCGAAGGCCCTACAAGTTCAACATGTTAGATTGTATCATGTGTTGTCTGTTTTTGAAACATACATCGATCCATTTGACACTCTTTCTGGGATCTCCTTTCTCTGATGGGTCCCCAGAGGACCAAGGCAAGGTCGTAGGTATTGTGTCTATTAAACGAGTGTATAGATGAGAGGGTTGGAGGTATTGCATTATAAATAAAAGTCAAAGATGCAATATTTGAATGAGAACCAGGCTATGAATTAGAAAGGCAAATTGAGCATCGAATCGCTCACTCCAAAAATGAAGTTATAAAAATGATATAAAAAGAAGGACTATGAACAAGATGGAAAGAAACCCGAAGAGACGTCCCCTTCGACCAAGAAAGAGGCTGCCAAGGAAGAAAGGAGTTGAGCCGACGTGGCCCTGCAAGTGCCAGCCCCGATAAGCTCAGATCCAATCGCATATTCCATGTGAAGCAGGTGGGCTACGATGGGGATGAAAATACCAATAGATGGGGAAAAGTAAAAGCACCACTCGGATAGCAACCCTTGCTGCATGCGCTGTGGCTTTCTGCAGGGTCGAATGATCGACCTCAATTTCTGTTTTTGGATGATTAGGAATAATCGGACAAAACATTTACGATGTAGTCTATCTCTACTTGGGGACAAAGAATTCTACAATTGCCATCTGGTCCATATCTACTCCGTACTCCGGATATTGCACGGCATTGAGAATAGCCCTAACGCCGAAAGTGCCCAATCAGACCACCTACGTACATAGGCAGCAATATAGAAGTTTTGAAAAACACCAAGCTCCTATAAATAGCTAGGACGAAATGGCTACGCTTGGCATATGTCCGTTGCGCTACGAAGTAGACTTGACTATTGAAAAATGCGATTCGACAAATATGATATCACAAGTTAGAGACCATATAAAGGGAATAGTATAAATAGTATACATCCCTAGATAGACGATAGACTTATAATACGAATCATGTTTCCTACATGGAGTCCATCATAGATAGGTTATAAATGAGACGGGCATTCCTCACCCCTGCCAAGAGCGAGGGTTTCCTGGTTAGATGTATCAACTTATATCAAATCTAGTGGAATGTGTGGTTGGATACGGGCGTGTTCTAAAATTTAACACCAAGGTTCCATCTACAAGGATAATAGTGAATGGAGACTCAAATGAAGGTATGTCAGGTCGGTTAATAGTACATACCTAGGTAGTATGTTGTGGAGAATAATCATGATATCAGAGCGAACAGACCCAGTCTGCCGTAACAATTTCCCCGCAAAGACCAAATCGCCAATCCTAGTGTATTAGACATGAAAAGAAAGGAAAACCAAGCTCGCCGATATGCAACGAAAGACTGTTAGGGTATTATCGGAAAAGCCTTCTCCCGCCTGCACTTCCCGAGTTCCACGTGAACGAGCCACGAACTCCCAGGTTCTCCAGACTCAATCCCGAGTAACCGACTCCACCACCTTCGCCATTACGCTTTGTCCGCCGTACCGCTTCACGCAGATGTGATGGTAGAAGCTGGCCACGGTGTGGGTTTGGTGGGGGCCGGAACTCGCGTCTGGGACGGAGAGGAGTGGGGGTTGGGTGACGAGAGGATGTTGTTGAGTTCTGATGTGTAGGGATAGACGGTGTAGGCGTACTGTTGGAGTCATGTGGTTCTTTCTTAACTCCGTTACCGAAAGAGGCTGAGGCTGAACCGGGGATTGGTGTGCCTGCGGGAGTTGGCGTAGAGGGTTTTGAGTTTGCGATCACGTCTGAGGCCTTCGTCTGGGCCGCGGCTTCGGCAGCGGCTTCTTCGGCTTCAAACGCATCGCGCGCAGCAAGGTCATGTGCTTCAGCCCATTGGGTCTGGACCGTTCGTGCCATTTCGATCACCTCACCGGCGAAGACCTTGGTAAAACCGTTGACGGTCGTCACGACGCTGGCTGGGACGGATTGCGAGAGGGCATGGTTCACGATACGGCGGAGTGTTTCTTTGCGCAGCTTTGCTCGCTTGAAGAGATCGTATCGCTCCGATTGCATAGGGTTGAAAGCATCGACCAGGATTCTGTCCAAGACCAACGTTAKCTTCATCCTATATTGTCAAAATGGCAGGGAAAAACATACGCTAGGTTCTTCTTCTCAGCCTCTGTATCAGTAGCTCCTTCTTGCTGTCCAAATAACTCTGCCTCGTCCTCCTCGTCATAAT
>PKQL01000647.1:0-16771 GCA_002916455.1 Penicillium sp. CF05 | reverse complement strand
AGGGGGATGAGGTTGATCACTGCCAACGAGCCGGCTCTTTTCTGTGCTTGCGTCCAAGATTGGGTTCGAAAGCGGAGGCCGAAAATATTTGCTGCGAGCATGACCGCCAGTAGTAGTGCTTGTCGGTACTTTGGAATGTCTAAGCAGGCCATACCCTTGGGTAGATGGACGTAGGCAAATCGTCGCCAAGAGTGTCTTATTCTCGATTGGAACGGATGAAAAAAGACACCATGGCGTCTTCTCCACGCCCACCGCCACAAATCACGTCCAATCCAATATATCAGCCAGGCTGCTAGAATTAAAGCGGCACAGATGGCATATAAGTTAGGGAGAGAAGTCTCAGCAACCCATCGATGCAAGTCCGGCCCGAATGGGGGCATTCTTCTTGGTTACCAGCAGCGTGTGAGGAGAAAGGAGGAATGAGCTACTTATAGAGCCGGCTGGGCATTTCATTGTTCATGGTTCTTTCTGAGGCTAGCAAGAAAATATATCCACTGCAGTTCCGGAGGTGATAGGTCGGCTCTCTTTCCACCGGTCCTTTTCTTGCTGGCTCAGGCACAGTAATGTACTGGTGTACTCCCCCACAAACATGATATCAATTCCCGCATAAAACAATCCTTCGGTATTTTTCTTGCACCGTTGAAGCAGGAGCGTTCATCCAGCCGGCAAGCAGACCCACAATTCCTCCAATGGTGGTCCCTAAAGCTGGTTGTCTGAAATCCTCAGAACACCATCGATAAACGGAGGAATAGCAACAGCGGTATGTAGAGAAGGCGTTCAACTCTGCTTTTCCGCGGGGTGGTCCGGGCGCTTTTGCCTTTCCATCGCCAGCTGGTACTCTAGTTCCCTTTTCTTCATCTCTAGGTCACAAGCTTTTTGGTGAGTTGTCTTGATGTGCTCAAACAACCACCGGTTCTGTTCCTCCAGTTCAGCTTTTTCGGTTTCTTGCTTGCGTAACACGTGTTCATAATTTCGCAGCATAATAATTGCCTCGTGCTGCTGATGTTGCATTTTTGACATTTCAGCGTATATGTTCGTGATGATTCCCTCAAATCTTTGTGCTGGGTGTTGGGTGTCTGTTTCAATGTCAGGTCGAATCTGGCTTTATACTTTTGTTCCATACTGACCTCGACGGGAGTTGTGTAAGGGAAAGGGGCTCGGGCGATGCGACGCCAGTTGTCTTCTCTGCGGAGGCATCTTGATAGTTTGTATAGTCGGATTTAAAGAATTGACAGTTACCAATTTTCGAGCCCAATGCCTCACTTAAATATGAGACAACCGACGACAACAAAGACAACCGACGACAACAAAGACAACCGACGACAACAAAGACAACCGACGACAACAAAGACAACCGACGACAACAAAGACAACCGACGACAACAAAGACAACCGACGACAACAAAGACAACCGACGACAACAAAGACAACCGACGACAACAAAGACACAATGACGTCCAAATCTAACGAAGCCCTTAGCGCTCGGCCTGAGGATATGGAACGGAGAGGAAGAACAAGAAGAGAAACCGTGATGGCACAAGAAGCCACCGTCGTCGACGATGACGGATCTGACGACGACGATTACCAGCCTAGTAATGAAGACGACAGGACAGTACTGCCCGAAAATGCGGGCACGACCCCGATGATTGATGCGTTTGACTACGTGAGCCCGAATCACCCGCTACGTCCTGCTCGAGCGATCTGTGTTCTAGATAGAGCGCAACAATTGGCACGATTGCGACACCATTTCGAGTTCTGGTGGGACGTTATGCTCGCCATGGACAAACAAGCCAAAATGAATACAAACCAAGTGACCGATGATTTGATTCGTGAAGAAGTCATACGTTTAGGCGAAGACAACCGAGAACTGCGACGTGAAAGAGACCGTATGACGGTGCAACGAGATTTGGCAGAGAAGCGAGTCGAGGAACTGGCCTCGAAGTTGGACGGAGCTTACCGAGAGCGAGACCAGTCAATCAATACGTTGATGAATACGGCGAGACAAACGACGCCAGTTCCGGAAAGAAACACCAA
Source organism: Penicillium sp. CF05 (assembly GCA_002916455.1). Taxonomy (NCBI): domain Eukaryota; kingdom Fungi; phylum Ascomycota; class Eurotiomycetes; order Eurotiales; family Aspergillaceae; genus Penicillium; species Penicillium sp. CF05. The sequence continues at coordinate 14,737 of PKQL01000647.1, read as the reverse complement.
CAGTCGTGTTCCCCGACGCGATGTCTCCCTGGAGGCTCGGACTGAACCGATACGACGAGACGGTTCCCACTTGCTTTACTCCAGTCCGGGACGTTTCGATAATCCAAAGTTTCCTGATGCGCCTGTATTTTCAGGAGATCGCGGCGCGTTTGATAGCTGGAGAGACAAGGTGTATGACAAGCTGAGTAACAGCGCCGCTCAGTACCCAAATGAAGAGCAACGAATTGCCTATATTCGCAGCCGCACTGACGGTATCGCCTATCAACAAATCCGAGCCCAATGTCGACCCGACCATCCGCGCAGCTTTCGGTCTGCTGAAGATGCATTGGAAGCTCTAGAAAAGATTTACGGCGATAAGAACAAGAGAAAACGGGCCATCAACGAACTGCGCACCCTGCGTATGGGAAGAAGGACCTTTGATGACTTCTATGCCGACTTCGCCCGCTGCGCTGCGGAAGTTGGATATGCTGAAGATGCTATGATACCACTACTCGAAAACGCGATCTCAAACGAGTTGGCCCGACAAGTCATCGGGTTGCAGAAACCCGCAGACTTTTACGACCTGGTAGATTTCTATCGAGATGTTGATCACGAGATGCGTGATTACGAAAGAAGGTTGCCAAGCCGTGTCGTTGGCACCGGCCGAACCAATCAGCAATACGAAAAATCACGTCCAAGACAGACACCCTTCGCCACACGATCTGAAGGCTATGTTCCGCGCCCGGTAGATCGCGCCTTGCTTGCTCAGCATGGCCGATGCTACAAGTGCGGTGAGCATGGACACCGAATCCACGAGTGCACAAACCCGCAGATGAAGGAGATGCCACGCCTTGGTCGCGGAACAGCGAAGGTAAACCATGCGACGATGGAATCCGACATCGACGATGAAAGCACCGTCGTTGAGGGAAAAGAGATGTCCTAGACCGAAGTCGCGATTTAGGACGGACGAAGTACGAAGTACGATCAATAAGAATCTCCGCTTGCTCTGTGCGGCAGCAGAGGGTGAACCTCGATGGTAACCACCTCATCCTGCCATGCACTCTGCACAAGGACGGAAAGGGTGTGCAGATAGATGCTCTTGTCGATAGCGGAGCAAATGGAATGGCTTTTATTGATCAAACCTTTGCGCAAAAACACGATTTGAAACTGGAACTGTTACGTCACCCGCGACGGCTCGAGGTCGTTGACGGAAGACAATCGGTTGCGGGGCGGATCACCCATATGACACGGATACCCATGAACATACAGGGGCACAGAGAGGCTCTGCCCTGTTTTGTGACCAAGTTGAGCCAGCAACCGATTGTGCTCGGAATCCCTTGGCTGAAGCTCCACGATGTGACAATCTCATGGAAAAAGAACACGTTGACATTCGATTCTGCACACTGTCACGAACACTGTGGAGTGAAGAAGAGGATTGTGATCTGTGGAATCACGAAAGAAGATCCAATGAAGAAACCGACGAAAGATACCGAAAAGAATACGCTCGACATTCGCATGATTGGAGCGTTCCCCTTTCTCTACCTAACAGACAAAGCAAGAAAGAAATCCGAAGACTTCACCATCTTCGCTGCCTCGATGGCAGATATCGAGAAAGCACTGGCGCCTAAGACCAAAATTGAACCCAAAGAAAAACTACCGCCGGAATACCATGAGTTTCTCGACGTGTTTTCGCAGACAGAAGCCGACAAGCTCCCACCGCACCGCGCCTACGACCACAAAATACGGCTAAAGGAAGGCACCGAGCCGCCATTCGGCCCGCTGTACGACATGTCCCGAGACGAGCTCCTCGTCTTACGAGAATACCTGGAGGAAAACTTAGGGAAAGGATTTATTCGAGCATCGCGATCACCCGCCGCCTCTCCAGTTCTGTTTGTTCGAAAACCGGGAGGCGGATTACGATTCTGTGTGGACTACCGAGCTCTCAATGCGCTCACGGTGAAGAACCGATACCCAATCCCATTGATCCGAGAGACCCTGGATCGGCTCTGCAAAGCTCAGTACTACACCAAATTAGATATCATAGCGGCGTTCAATCGTCTTCGCATCGCCAAGGGAGACGAATGGAAGACCGCGTTCCGGACGAGATATGGATTGTTCGAATATCTTGTGATGCCGTTCGGGCTAACGAATGGCCCTGCTTCCTTCCAGCACTATGTGAACGATGCCTTGCGAGAGTACCTCGACATTTTTTGCACAGCATATTTGGATGACATCTTGATTTACAGCAATTCATTGAGCGAACACAAGAGACACGTGAGACAAATATTGCAACGCCTGAAAGAGTATGGGTTACAGGCCGATATTGCAAAGTGCGAATTCCACGTACAGGAAGTGAAATATTTGGGCCTCATCGTGAGCACGGACGGCATCCAGATGGACCCAGTGAAGGTCTCCGCCGTCAAAGAGTGGCCGACCCCACAAAATGTCAAGGACATCCAAAGTTTTCTCGGATTTGCGAATTTCTACCGAAGGTTCATCAAAAGATTTGCCACAAAAGCCAACCCTCTCACCAGATTGACCAAGAAAGATACCCCATTCACATGGGATGACAAATGCCAGACTGCATTCGAAGAACTCAAGGAAGCGTTCACCTCAGCACCAATTCTACGACATTTTGACCCAGACAAGCCTAGCACTATCGAGTGCGACTCATCAGATTACGTCAATGCAGGCTGCTTGTCACAGCCTGATCCAGATGGGACCCTGCACCCAGTCGCATTCTTTTCCCGCAAGCTGTCACCGGCGGAATGCAACTATGATATCTACGACAAAGAACTAATGGCCGTGGTGCAGTCTTTTGAAGAATGGCGAGCCGAGCTAGAAGGTGCAGCAACTCCTGTACAGGTGATCAGCGACCACAAGAACCTCCAACATTTCATGACAACCAAGCGCCTCAGTCGGCGACAAGCGCGATGGAGCGAGTTTCTTTCACGGTTCGAGTTCAAACTCATTTATCGTCCAGGAACACAGGGTGGGAAACCAGATGCTTTGACAAGACGATCATCAGATATGCCACAGACGGATGACGACGAGAGACTACGACATCAGGACCAGACAGTGATCAAGCCGCAGAACATCTCACCCGGAATGCACCCGCTTGCCTTGAAGCAGAACACGTTACACGAAAACCACGATGATACGCAGCAACCCCTCGATGATTTGATCACCGCTGCTTATAAAAAAGATCCAATACCTGCAAAGATACGAGAGATTATGGACAAGCACGACCGCCAGCTCCCGACGGAGCTGGCTCGACTCAAGATCCCCATCAACGAGATGGTAGAAAGAGATGGAAGACTGTTTGTGAAAGATCGAATGTTTGTGCCGGACGATGATGAACTACGCCTCCGTCTTCTACGATCATGCCACGACAATGCCGCCGCGGGGCATCCAGGAAGAGCCAAAACCCACGAACTACTTTCACGAAATTACTACTGGCCCAATATGGGCCAAGCCGTTAAACGATATGTACGCAATTGCCACACCTGCTCGCGATCCAAAGCGTCACGGCTGCCATACCAGGGGCTTTTGCAACCTCTGGGTACGCCGAATGCCAGGTGGGAAGACATAGCAGTCGACTTCATTGTCGAGCTACCAAGAAGTAAAAACGAAACGACAGGCCAGTTCTGCAAGAACATCATGGTCGTGACCGACCGACTTTCGAAACAACGACACTTCATTGCATGTGGATCTACGAATGCAAAGCACACGGCACAGTTGTTCTTGCACCATGTATGGAAGCACCACGGACTACCAACGACGATTGTATCAGATAGAGGGACACAGTTCACCTCCCGCCTTTGGCAGCGGCTTTGCCAGCGATTAGGAATCTCGACTAGGCTCTCGACAGCCTACCACCCAGAATCAGACGGTCAATCGGAAAACTCCAATCAGGGGCTAGAGCAGTACCTCCGGGCTTACGTCAACTATTCGCAGGACGATTGGGTCAACTGGTTACCTCTTGCAGAATTTGCGATCAATAATCATCAGTCAGCGACAACAGGAGTGACACCTTTCTACGCCGTATACGGACAACATCCCCGAATGGGACATGAGCCGCCCCAAGGAACACGAAAACTACCCGCGAAGCAACAGATAGATATCAGCACCGCGGACGCCTTCGCCAACGAAATGGCAAGATTGACAGAAATACTACGTTTGGAGATGACCATGGCCCAAGCGCAACACGCCGAGTACGCAAATGAGAACCGAATGCCAGCACCACACTATCGTGAGGGAGACGAAGTGTGGCTCGAGACAAAGAATTTGAGTATAGAAAGACCAGCCAGGAAACTCTCGGAGAAGTTCATTGGACCGTTTCGAATTGCAGAAGTCATGGGCCCAGTCACGTACCGTTTGGAGCTTCCCCCAGCGATGAGAATTCACGACGTGTTCCACACGAGCTTGCTCCGCCCAGCAGCTTCGGATCCCCTCCCTAGCCAGAACGAATCTACTCAACCCCGAATCAGATTGAATAAAGATAACACCGAGAGAAGAGAGTGGATGATTGAAAAGATACTGGATTCACGCATCACCAAGAATCGACATGGAAAGAGAAGACTGGAGTACTACGTGAGATGGAAAGGCTACTCTCCTTCGTGGCGACCCCAACAGGACCTGGTCCCAGGGAGTGGCGAACTTTTGTACGAGTTCCACAACCAGAACCCAGATCGACCTTCGCCTACTGAGCTATGGCGTCGCAGGAGCTCCTAGTTGTTTAGGAGGGGGGTAATGTCAGGGATCTACCTGAAGTATACAGGATGTTTGGAGAAATGATCTGCGGGACCCACATGGTGCATATGGGTTCCCCTGAACGCGAGGAAGCCCGTTCCTTTTGCTTCCTCGCGCTACGTCTTGTATCTAGAGTCGACTATAGCTTTCTTTAATATTGATCACTCATCTACGGATACGTGAGACCCTCACATATGGTCTGACTGTTCCTAGGAAGCGGCCCACCTGCTTCTGGGAGGTATATTGGCGGGGCACTCTCCACTATGCCTGTTATACGTCCTGTGCACGATATTTAACATTCTTAGGAGCGGTGTCTCTTCATCTGTGAGAATGATTTGACGGGCCGTCTTGTGTGACAGTGGTGTCCTGCCTCCGTTAGGCATCCCTGAACCTCTATGATGCTTAACTAATCTGGCTTGGTTTCTTCTGCATGACCAACTTCCGATCTACAGTGCTCAACTTTAGAATAATAGTGAGAATGAAAAGGCAACTTGTAAGATTCTTGTTTGCTAGAGGTCGTTAGATTGACGCAGTCTGATCTCGATAATAACCGCGGCGACTGTTGTGCTCTATTCTATCCCTAATCAGCTTCTCTATGACATTCTTTTTGCGGGACTTGGCAATTTCAGCTGGGATTCCCAGGCTGTAGATAGGTCTCGGATCCTGAAGCAGTCTTTTTACTCCCTCAATGTTTCCTTCCCTGACTCCTATCAGCAGCGCGGTCTCACCCCAACGATTGTGCTGATTGAGGTTGATGTCAAGATGCTGCAGCAGGATGTGTAAAATATGCAAGCTTGCATTACGAATAGCAACGGAAACTGCAGTCTCCTCATCAATTCTGTTCAGCTGGTTGATCTTTAGTCGGCTACCTTGTGCCACTAACAGCTTCACAACATCCACATTACCGTTTTCGGTGGTTAGGCAGAGTGGTGCATCTCCGCCTGGATGTTGAGCATTGATTTGGATATCTTTGTGGGTGAGAAGCAATCTTAGCACTGCAGTGTGACCCTCTCTTATAGCCAGACAGAGAGGGGATTGGAAACTCGCGCAGATGTTGGGATCAAGCGACGGCACTGCGAGAAGCCACCGCAAAACAACTGTATCCAATCTTCTCACCGCGTGGTGGAGGGAAGTAGAAGGTCTGTCGTATCTTCCGCCCCCTCCAACCACATTGACGTCCACGTCATCCTCGCTCAGAAGCCTCTTCGTGACATCGTCGTGATGTCTTGAGGCTGCCCACCATAGTGGAGTATTGCCATGGATATCCTGGCAATTCAGGAAAGCATTCGTTCGGCGCAGCAGCAGATCTACCACTGCGAGATGTCCACCCATTGCAGCCGCGTGGAGCGGGGTCCTGTTTCGTTGGTCTAACGCACCAGGATCAATGGACCTTTGGCAGAGGAGTGACTCAACGGCCGAGAAATTTCCATGAGCAGCTGGAAGATGTAAGGCGGTTCTTCCTTGGTGATCCACTGCATCAACATTCTCTCCCCCGAGCTGCACTCGCAAAGCGCCAGGGTCATCGTTGTTTGCAGCATCCCTGATCATTTCTGCATTGCCGGTACACGTCTCGCTCTTCAATTTGGGGCCGATACTATTCCAATGATCTAGGAATAAATCCTTGATGACATTCTTATTCTTGATACAGGCCTCGATCCACGGCGATATACCATCCTGATCCGCCGCATTGGGGTTGGCACCCTTTGAGAGCAGCAAGGCCACAAGCTCTCGGTTTTGATGAAAGACAGCAAGCCAGAGCACAGTTTGGCGCTCGCAATGCGAAAGATCAATCTCGATGTCAGGGTGTTTGAGGAGCCTCCTCACGACAGCCGATGACTTTTTCTCCACGCTATACCACAGAGCACTTTTTCCAGCCTTGTTCCTCAGGTTGACACTTGTCGTTTGATTTCTCAGGAAAAGCTTGAACGTCGATCTGGACCTACGTTGAACAGCAGTCATCAAAGGGGAGCAATCATTGACCAATGCGTTCACGTTGGCTCGGTAAGAGAGCAAGGTCTTGGCAAATTTGGTATCGTTGGTTTTAGCGGCCCAGTGAAGTGCAGAACTATTCTGATGTCTGACGTTGTATTTTATCAGGGCCAGCCGTAACTTGGGATAGAGTGTTCGGCTGGTTCGAGCAAGAGCAGAAATTTCGTGTCCCTTTAGGGTGTCGGCTACTTCCCAAAGAATCTCGGTTGGCAAGTCCAATAGAATGGCCTGTAACTCACTGTTAGCCTTTAGGTATCTTGTTCAAAGAAATAAGGGTCTATTTCTTGGATGTAGCTAGTGTCATACCATGATTGCTGGCGATCAGCTCAAGTCTATAGCGAGAAGCGGTCGCTGGTTTGGAGGAGGTTCGCTTTGAGACCGGTGAGCGCAATGCAGGCAATGATAATTCAGTAGATGGGGTGCAGAGGCGGCTTTATATGCTTCTTCCTTTCATGTATAAAAAATCACATATGGCATGTGTCTCCAATTCTGAGGACCATTTGAATGACGTTTGGCTCCACTCCTCGCGGCCACTGCTGATAGGAGGCACCCAATAGCATACCGGGGCAGCAAGACCCGAAACATCCATTGTGGCTTCTTATGGGCCGAGGTATTAGGTGTCGTGGTATTTTTACCGGAATTTAGCTCCTAGGGCCCATCTATGTGTTCCCGGGAGTTCAGGAGCTCCTGGGAATCCCTGGGCCGCTCCTGGGGCACTCGATTAGTCGGGGTGACTCGCGATGAATAGAGAGCAAATCACAAGCATTTGAACCCTCTATTGCTTACATGATGTGAATGGGATGGCTGCATGATGTCAAAATCTTCAGCTTGTGCAGCAGAGGTTATCTAGTAGACACCGCAGCTGCTATCTAGAACGTAGTTCCAATCCAAATTCCCTTCCAACTGACCCCATGACCACAAGCCGGTCATTTCGTCATGCACATCTCAACTCAAGTGGAAGCGTCTCTGGCCACCGCGCTGCTTCTTGCCAGCTTCGTACTTTTCGTGCTCTCTCGTCGAGCAGTCCAGAAAAGCCGATTACACCAGAAACTCGACCTGGCCGTATCTGCACCGAACCTTGTTCTACTAGCAGTACACATGGGCTTGAGCTGGAGTAAAACGTGTGAAACTGGGAGAGAAGTAATGATTGGCGTGTCCAGTCTATTCCCCTTTTTACTTGTGGTACGTACCATCTCGCCGTGAGTCGGTTGCACGTTAACCGTCAACGTCAGTATCTCCGAATAAGCGTTTTTCTACGGAGCCTGCTTAGTGCACCGTCTCAGTTGGTGATCTGCTTTCCACTGTATACGGTTGTGTCGTGCTTGATCAAGATTATGGCCACGACAGCAGGTGTTTATATTTTTCCGCCTCTGCGAATCGTCGTGCTCTTCTCTCTCTTCCTAGATAATCTGGGCTTGGTTGCCTTCTTGTGGTGGCTAGATGGACATACAACTGCCAATTCCCGAACGCGATCACAACTGCGTTGCGCTTTGTATTGCATGATTGGAGTGGCAGTCGTTCTTCTTCTAATTGCAGTCTTGGGGGCCGCTTTATCCTGTTGGCTGCTAGCGCTAGAGGTAAATTCTTGCTTTACCAGGTCAACGCCATCGTTTGCAGACTATTCTGACATTTACAGCTTCAAATATTGACCGTCACTGTTTGGATGATTCCATCATATTTCGCCGTACAAAATGCTGGAGCCTCAGTCGGTGAGCAATTGACTTTTGCAACATCCGAGGCTACCAACAAATTCACGGCATACACGATCAAAGACTTTATTGGTGGGTTATCACAATATTGCTATCGTCGCGCTCTTAATTGCCAAGACGTTGGCCCTGCGGCTCCAGGACAAGTTTGATCTATTCCGCGCAAACATCAACGTCTGGGAAACTCATCTTCCGGCAAAATGGCCAATTCACCGACCGACCGTTCGTTCCAAACTTTGAGCACACCGATAAGCTTTCCCCGGACTTCGTCCAATGCGTCGTCAATAGCATGCAAACGAGCTACCTGCTCATCCTGGCGGTGCTTCAAATGGTTCCCTTCGTTGCACAACTGAATATTTCCAGTCCGCAGCTTTTCGTTTGCCGCTTCAATCTGCTGACTATCTACGTGCTTGGAAACACAAGACTCCCACAAGCGCCGATAGAGTCCTACCAGACGTGCAGCCTGGAATGCAAGCTTGGGATCTTCTTCTTCAAGCTGCTTCAAGATCTCGAGCACGGGCTGAAAGGGCTCCACGGCCAATTTATCCTTCTCGGTGACGCTCTGGGAGTAGTAGATTAGCGGTGTTCTCTATGGCCATTTGCTCCTCTTACCGGCTGTTGGACTTCGTGGCTGGGCATCGGAGCATCCTCGGTCCAGTTTATCTGTGTGCCCGGCGCTGCTTTTCCATGTCCGTCTGCCACCTCTGGTGATTTTCTGGGATTCTCCATTGCTAATCTTGTCGATGAAAGATGCTGCTAGATATTCATCCCGTGGATCAACGTCTCTTTATACTATGAATGGCTTACTCTGTTGGAGAAGATGGGAACTAGACAAGGCCCATCAAAAACTGCCCGTGTATGTTTAGCAGGCCCTCAACTATATGCGCCTGTCCAGCTTGAAACGTTCGCTTCATGTAAATTCGACCAGCGTAAACTACCCTCAGAAACTTGGTGTTGGCCTTTGATATTAGGACCGTTCACAGGTCGCATTTTCTGCTCAATGGCATCTCCATTATCAGCATAAGTTTGCACCGATGCTCACCCCTGGACTGTGGGCTTATCTAGGTGGCCCACTTTCTGTTACAGTACATATAGCTACGGCTCTATTGTAATGTCATACAGGCTCATAGAGGTATTTTCTATGGCAGCTAGCTTTTTGAGAGGGTATCCCATTCAGCATCGAATCTGGATTACTCTACCTTGTTTGGTGCAGATTGATGGCTGTAGAAGCATGCATCGCAATAACTCGATTTATTCATAGTACCTAATTAACTTATTGTACTGTATACAAAGGCTCGACTCCTTGGGAATTGCTTCTATCAACTAGATTGAAGCTCTGCTAGCCTTGTTGGTCCGTCTCACAGTACCCGCTGGCATGCTCGGTGAGGCATGGGTCGCAGGCGTCGCATCCAGTCCTGTCGAACTTCTTCCTGGGCAATGCATCTCTCGTATTGCATTTCTTCTTTCAATTTCTCATGTGTATCAACACCCATGATAGGTTGCCACCACGTTGCCGGTCTCAAGCATCTCTGCTGAAGCCGCCGTCCAAGCATGGCCTGTGCTCGCTTTAGAGGTGATTGAACTGGGCTGTTGGCTGCCTTGGACTTCTTTGATGACTGCGATTTGGGGCGGTGGTCAAGCAGCGGCATGGTGCCGGATGCATCTTGCGTACGACGCATAGACCGAAGAGAGCTCTTGCCAACCATTGTGCTGCCGGATAAGATTAAAAACGTTATGAAGCCTTGACTGGATGGACCAGGACTATTTATTTTCCTCGTTCCATTGTAATCCCTTTAAATCCCCCCAAATGCTAATTATGGATAATAACTTCAATTCTTGTTGCACATCTCCTGGTCATCACTTTGTCGCATCCCCCAATTAGTATATTTAGAAGTAGATATACAGTAGCAGGTGTAAGCGACATACTTTTACGGCGTAAGGAAGTTGACTGTGCACCTTTTCCGACTTTGATATGTCTCTCTGGACATAGCTGCTACTCCAATCCCGCATATACATGAGACAACATAATGGAAGGTTGCAGTTTTAGAGAATCATGGCTCAGTGTGATTTACTATTTTACGTTGACACGACCAGTGTTTCGTTCGTCGTGGCGCATATTAGGCCCGCATATTCGTGGGAAAAATTGGAGATTGAGGTTGGATGCACAGCTAACGCCATTATTGCCACTGGCGATGTTCAATCTTGAGGCCAAATAAGGCCGATGGGAGTAGGTCGGAAACCAATATCGTTGAGATGCAGGAATATGATGGTTTGGGATGTACGCATTCTGTCCGTTACAAGGAAGCAGTAAGAAAGCTGATAAACGATTTGTTCAACAACTGCTAGATCCATACTACGAACCCTGATTCTCCGGCGGTATTCTCGACTAGATGAACTTTTAGGCGATGTCGTGCCTTGACTCTTGGTCCGTTTGGAGTCTAAAACTTCCCGCTTTCTTTGTCTCGGGTGTTCAACTGAGGAGGTGTTCAACTGAGGGAGTGGTTGATTGAGGGAGTGGTTGATCGGAAAAGAGAAACTAGCGATTACTGGACTATACCGCCTGCTGCACTTCTCACTTGGAAGAAGATATAAAAGGGCCTTTCTACATACAGTATCCTGGACCATAATTTGTTTCTTTTCATATCATATAATTCACCCGACCATAGAAAGCATGCGCCTCAATTTACCTCTCGTCCTTGGAATGGCCACTTCAGCGTCTGCTCTGTGGTCAGTTACCTACTACACCGCAAGCGATTGTTCAGGCGCGGGAAAGGAGATTGGAGGTTTCGAAGCCGGGTGTCAGGCTCTGGAAACCGGTACGAAATCGGTAATGGTCTCTACCGACAGTGGCAACAACATCACCTTGAGCACGGGCATCAACTGCAACTCTCCTTACGAGGATCCGATTCCGAGCGAAGTAACCGGCCGCTGTGTCAATGCCGCTATCCGTTCCTTCCTATCTTATTGATCGTAAGTGATCTGCTTTGTGCTGCTTGTTTCGTTCTCAGTCTGCAAACTGACACGTTGAAGGGGTTGGTAAATGTTTAATCGCGGGGTCAAGAGGAGCTTCCGGAATGTTCTTGTCATTTACGGCATGTATGCGGCAAGCCTTGATCATCGAGGCTCCGTTGTTTTGTTTCCAATCATTTTGACGAGATCTTCGCAGTTATCTCCACCGGAGGAGCCAAGCAGATAATTACTCGGAAACAGTCCAAAGGACCCCAATCCTTCACCGGACAGTTTGATCACGTATGACCGAAAGTTCGCAACTGGGGAAACTGAAGATTTGAATTCATATTTGCCGCATTTCAAGTCTGCATGCTGTATTGTCTCATCTTATCATTTTCCCGTCACTCTATAAATGCTCCCTCCCAAAACCAAAACATGCGAAGATCCTTAATTCTTGTCGTGCCTCGCGTGGTTGCCTTTTTTTTCATTTCCATTCAAGGCATTTGGAACGCATTTTTTCGTGTGAGTGAATAGGCCCACGGAGATGCAGGAACAGGATGGTTGGGAATCTAAAGGTGTCACGCACATTCTCACTGTCGCGAGGAACCAGTTGGAAGCATAACGAGCGCTCCGTTCAAGAACTGCTAGTCCGTGGAATGGAATTGACCGGTTGATGAACAACCCGTTCAAAATAAGCAAACCCTCAGGAAGCTGAGCGCCCACCGGGCCCACATATTCTCGAGCAGCGAGAGGAACTGTTGGGCTTGAGGCTGAACCATCACATGATCATACAATCTGCCGTCTATAAGCCCTGGCCAATCTCTAGATGCATGATCTACTTTTGAAATCTGTACGTCTGCTTTGCTTTCTTGTCTACTCTTTATGGATCCGCCTGCACATGAATGCTCTCTCGAGAGCGAAGATTACTCGCCGAGCGATGCGGAGCAAGAAGCGAGCGACCAACTCGAACGCGAAGTGCAAGCGAACGAAACGTACAAGGATAGCCCAAGATCGGAGCACTGCACTCGCATCGCCCATGGTGTTGGGGTTCGAAGGGATACCAGACATGCCCGACCAGCCGTTGAAACGGCAGAAGCGAAAGTAGATACTGTCTGCAGCGACAAACGGGGCTGAAATTGCCGTGAGTTCCCGCCGATTGTTTGGTGAAAATTGCTAGCGAACTCATGGCGACCACTTCAATACTGCTTGGGCTTGACCTGGGCAGGAATTTCAACGTTCGCTCTTCGGTTACCGAATGGCCCACAGGGATGAACATGCATGACCGGTCAAATGGCAACCGTCGAATGCTAAGTCCTTAGTACATTAACTAGAACCCTTCCCGCATGGGTTGAACATGTCTCAAAATATAAGAAGTTGCGGCTTTCTTTGAAGACCAAACAAAATCATGGTCCTCAGCAGCAATGAGAAGCGTGCATTCTCCAGACAACAGTGCCGCGAGGCATTGGCAGCCCATATCCGTAGGTCACTTTATTCCCTCCGCCTGGCGGAAGAAACTCATGCTTTCAGACAACCGACTCGGCCTTGTCGTCGCTCCCAGCCAAGTCCGTCTACAGCCATCTGCCGGGGATGGATACGCTTGGTCGGTGACGGATTCCAAGAAGAGTTTACTGCAGTCGAACTTGGGCAGTGGAAGTGTCGGTTTGTATCGGTCTATTCGCGAAGAATTGGGTCGGTCGCTTGAGGCGGTTACTCCGCAGACGCTACAGGTTGCCCAATCAGAACGGGACCACCTGCCAAAAGAAGAGGTGACTATTCCGATCCATCGAGCCGCCTCTGGGGCCTGCACAGCGCTGAGGATAGAGACAAGACGCCGCCGGCCCGGAGCGACAAAAAAGAAAGTGGTTCATTCACGGCAAAAATCCGCGAATTGGAATGCGCCAACCGTGAAATGAGCGGCGAGCTTGACCGCACCCGCATGCATCTGAAGGACTTCCTCCGTGAAAAAAACGAGATGCAGGCAGAAATACTTCGTCTGCAGGGCGAACTTGGCGGTGTATCTTCTCGAGCCAGTCACCTGGAAGACGAGCTGGTTCGTGTCACAAGGGGAATAAGGGAGGCAATGCAGGTGTTGGAAGTTCATCAGACGCGGGAGGGAAGCGCAGCAGAGCATGGAGAGGGACAGGATGTGTCTGTTGACAGCGTGGATGGCACGGTGCTAGAAACACCGCCGTTTCTGATACGCGTCGACGCGTCTTGACCTCACATTGCGGTTGGTGCTAGGGGCGAACATCCTGTACTTATGTGTCAGAGCTAATAAGTAGAGCTGTTTGGCGATGGGTCTGACCTTGTCTAATATCCAGTTGTGTACTGGTCGCAAAAGGATGCGAAAGCCAGTCAAAGTGTGTCTTCATATTCGCCCACGTGCGCGTGTTGTATTTTGCTCTGGGTTTGATCTTATCTCTTATCGTGAGATGGAGCTCCGGCCAATGGGATGTGCTTCGAGTTGAACCCCCGTAATAGGAAATATCGTTTTACATCCATCACAACACGTTCGTAGCAATACTAATGACGCGTTTTTACCTTTTAAATTTTCTATGCTTACTTCCAGGGGCCGTAAAGGGGGATTTGGGGCGCGATTGGCACGGTCGGACTGTATATGGCCCCATTTTAGATCATAGGTTGAAACGTCAAGGCATGTGGCTCGATTATATATATATTCTCGGTTCACATTTTAGAATCTGTGGTATCTGTTGCAGCGCCAACCAAGCCCCAAACCTGCACGAGACATTCAATATGGTTCCATTCAGTCATTACAACGCCAATCAAACTTTGTTCTTGACAATCAACAATTTTGGGTTGTAAACCTGGTGCTCGAAGCTCAAGATAATAACATCGGACATTCTACCTCGCACATACTACGTCTAACACAAAACAAATCCCAACTGCCAAATAGAGACAAAATAGAGCATACATTGTAGTAAACATTTACACTTGATATCCATATAAACGAAGAAATTCACATGTCCAAAAAACAATACCTTTCAATCACCTCTCCTAGGCTGTTAACAGAATCAAAACCACCCACATATCGCGCAGAAGCGCAGTTATATGCGCTTGAATGACTCGAGATTGTGATAAGCGGTCTTATTGGCCGCGTTCACCAGCATCTTCAGTTCCCCCTGTTCCACTTTCCGAAAGAAATTGCTCTGATTGGTCAGTGCGTTTCGGAGTTGGCTGGGGTGGTCAAGACTCACGCGTAACAACTCTCCCGGTAAACTGCACGTTTTGAGGTCTTCAGGTAGACTTTTTGCTTCGGCACTCCATGGATACTGTCGAGGGTTTTTCATGATCAGCCTTTCAACAACCTCAGCCAAAGCGAACAGCTTCAGCGTGGCCGCGTC
>PKQL01000646.1:0-15505 GCA_002916455.1 Penicillium sp. CF05 | reverse complement strand
GGGCATGGCGTGGTCAACCTTGTTTCCCCAGACCGATTCAGAAGGGCCATGGCTCTGTTCCTGTTCCTGCTGCTGGCGTTGAGCAGAAGCAGCCTTGTGAACTTGCTGAGACAGAGTAAGAGGCTCAGAACCAGTAACAGAGTCGGTCAACTGTTGAGCTGCCTCCTCCATCTCGGCTGCAACCTCGGCTTCAAGCTGCTGAGATGCAGCGGCAGGGTGGGTAGGCAGACCTTCGGCGGTGCGCATGCCCATCTCCTCTTCCTGGGCACGAAGAGCATGGAATTGGCGAAGACGCTCCTCGCGAGCGTGCTGATCAAATGGATCATCTTCATGGGCCTTGTCGAAGTCTTCCTGCTCTTGCTGAAGCTGAGCACGATCCTGAAGCATTTGACTAACCTGCTGGGACTGCAAGAAGTTATCAGGCTGACGGCCTGAGAATGAACCAGCACCACCAAAGGCAAATGGATCTTGGCGGCCGACGTTCAGGCGATCAAGTAGAGCGGGGAGTTGATCCTGGCTGCCGAAGTCCGTCCCCAGCATTCCAGGTCCCACGTTCAAACCGCCCTGTCTCGGTGCAACACCATCGAAGAATCCAGGGACGCCTTGGGACTGCTGCTGCATGGGAGCCTGAATCGGAGATGGCTGGTAGCCAACGGGTGAAGTAATGCTTGAGAAGCTAGGCTGGCTTTGAAGGCTGTGTGCGCTAGACTGATGCTGCAGCGGTGGGTTCATGGAGGATGAGGGAGCACCAGGGGGAGCCATTTGCTTCATAATGGCCTGCTGCTGAGCCAGGTGCTCCTTCTGTCGAGCCATCAGGTACTGTTCTTCCTGCTTGCGTCGCTCGAGCGCGTTTTGCTGCTCGGCTGTCAAGGTAGTGCCAAAGCTTGGGAAACTACCCGGGAAGGGAGGCTGAGCAGATCCAGCGGTCGTGTTAGTCCACTGGGCGACAGTCGGTTCTGGGCCATGAGGAAGGCCAATCTGGGGCACAAGGAACGGCTCGCGTGAGTTCCCAATGCGTCTCACTAGCTGAGCTAGCGGCTCAAACTCGGTGTCCTCAAGTTTCTTGATTTGCAGGTCTGGGCTGAAGAAGCCTGCCTTGAACCAATCATGCATTTCGAGTCCAGTCCACGGGCCTTGGATATTGCCTTGCGGATCCCGGTAGATCCAACGCATCCTATCCGGCATGACCATGGTACGCTGCTGAGAAGCAGGGATGCCTGCGCCAGGAGTTTGGCTAGAAGGAATATCATGACCAGCCAGGTTTGGAATAGAGCCAACGGCCGAGACGGGTGTTTGCGAAGCAGGCGTTGAGCCAGGGTGGCTTGCCTGACCCGCCTTGTCGCCCTGCGAGGGGTCGAGTCCATCTAGGCCCACAGAGTCGGGCCTTCCTTGCTCGTCCTGCATGGAAGAGAAGAGGGCACCGAGTTTGCTTGATCGGCCGATGCTTCCAGTGCCAGTCATACCGGCATGGGGGCTGAATAGACCACCTCCACCAAGAGTTGACAAGCTAGGAGGCTGAAGATCGCCCATAGAGCCAAAGATAGGGTCACCGAAACCGCCAACAAATGCGGAACGCTCACGAGTGGGCGTGCCGACGGCAGCACCAGATGACCAAGCTGAGGCTCCACCCAGGGAAGACAGACCACCCAGACCACCGAGACCAGAGAAAGTGCGGTTGGCATTGACGCTGGAGTTCTGGCTACGGTCCACAGTAGGAAGATCGATTCCTGAGCCAACCCGTCTCATCGAGCCGAAGGGGTTGGAAGGATCCCGAAGTCCGCTGATTCCGGGATGCTGGGCGGGCTGGATATCCGATCCGTCAGTGTCGACATCTTCGGGTTCCGCACGTTCGCCATGACGGTCACCATGCGGGCTCTGGTAGGGATTAGTGTTGGTTGGACTATTTGGCTCGTGGCCCTGGAGGAGGCTGGGAGTTGGGTTCCGCGAGTTCTCCTGGCTTTGCATCAACTCTCGGAATCCAGGAATGCTCGAGGTCATGCCGAATGCGCCAAACCCGAGATCAGGTTGAGCGGGACCTTCAACATCCTGAGACCCGCCAAGAGCGGCGCTGCCACTGCGAGGCTCGTCGAACGGATTAGTTTCACTTCGGTTGACACGAGTCTTGACGGCATCTCCCCAGGGCGACTGCGAACGCCCGTCACTGTCGTTTTCAGCAAGACGTTCAAGGTTACCGGTGGGCTTTTCCTTGGCGGAGCTAGCAATATCTTCAGAGCTATCCTTGGACAGCAAACCCTTGAATCTGCTTTCTCCGCGGAGACTTCCGTATCCTGGTTTCTTTTCAGCCGTGGGAGTGCCAGAACCAGTGCCAGAACCAAGAGAGAAAGCTCCAAAGGCACCCATCGGAGAGAAATTGGCATTATGGGAGGCCGAACCCCAGGGGGAGTTTGGTCCACTAACGCCCGTATTGATGGGATTGGTGGAGCTGCGCTTCAGAGAGCCAAAGGGAGAGGCAGGGTCCTCCTTGCCCTCCTTGGCCTTCTCATCCACCTTCGGGTTGGGTTCTCGGAAATCGGTTTTGCGACGCAACAGGGCAGGTGGAGGAGTAGAGGTATTGGCCTCATCGCGGAAAAATCGAGAGTTGGAACCGGTAGGAGACATGGGATTGCCAATCGATTCTCCCGTTTCCCTGCGCCGGGGACCCGGGCGACCGGCGGTTGGGGAGGAGGTGGTATAGTTATTGATATGGCCCTGAGGATAAGAGATCGAAGATTTGCGACCTCCAGTTCCCGGAATGATGTTTTCCTTCGCGGCGTTTGTGGGAGGTGGCTTCAGAGGGGAGTTGACAGAAGCGGAGAACATCTATTAAGCTTTTTAGTAAGAGCACTCACTCAGACCTGAAAGCACACAACACAAACCTCTTTCTCATCCTCCGTCATACCCGTGATTCCGAGGGGCTCCACCTGGCCGCCGTGATCCCAGCAAACCTCGGGCCCCGCCGAGTTGTTCTTGTGGTCATCCCGCTTCCCCCATGCTCCATTCACAGGAGCTGACACAGTGTGGGGATCCCAGTCGGCCACGAAGTATTCCTCCACGTTCTTACTCAAGGTACCCTCCTCCCGCTGCGTTTTATACAGCTCTAGAAGTTGATCCTTGGAGTACCGGGCGTCCCCATTCCGTGCAATGTTAGATGTATTTGAGCTCAGGTGTGGAGGGATGTACGCGCCGCCGGCCGTTGGTGTCGAGGCAGATGCAAGCTGGCTACTATCCCGGTGGTGAGATGGGGTGGTAGCAACAGAAGGACGGCGGAAGGTCTGCGTAGCTCCGTTCATGCGGTTTCGGGACCTAGTGGGCATTAAAGGTTAGCATCGGATATCTCGAGCTCAAAACATTGACGGTCACAACAGCGTGGAACGATATTGGATCAAGTCTGTTGAATCACAGCTAATGGAGGGGTTTGGGGAAAGGTGAAACAGTGTCTGCATACCATTCTCCGCTAGTCGAACCATCCCCCCTCCGGTTGGGGTCCTGGATGTTGCCAGCAGCGGCCGAGGCGAAACTCGATGGAAGTGGTGTAGGCATTGTGGTAAAGAGGCTTTTATGGTCGGATGTTGATCCCCCACGTAAAAACCGATTCTGAGATAGTATCGCGAGACCTGTGGCGGGCTTGCAAGAGAATGTGTGATGCGAACGGATAAGTTGCAAGACACGAGATTGGAAAATTGGTGTAGAGTTGAAGGATGACAGCTAGGAGCTAATCAATCGAAGAAGCGGAGAGCTGTAAGAGAGGTAATGCAGATATGCGAGCGCCAGACTAACAAGGTCGAGAAAAGAGAGATCGAGTTTCGATTTCGCTTGGGAAGTTTCCTGGAGCAAAAATGATTAAGCGGTGGGCGTGGCAATACGCGTGCCTTGGTGTAAATACACGGTATTGTATTGCCGCTGGTCGCGTGATTTGCCGTCCAACAGTAGGGAGTTCAGTGTATTGGTGGAACCACCAATTACATACTGCCAAGAGCAAGTATCCGATACACGCACAACACTGTGTCTTCATACTCTACCAGATGTATCTTCTACCTTGCTCTACACAGTTGTGCCCAATCCTGTGTAGCAAAGAAAAGAAACACTGTACGAAAGATGTAATGGTATCTCCAAATGACCAGGATGACTTTGAGCCATAATACTACTATTTTCTTCAACTCAAAAGGACTATAGATAGCAAGAACGTATGCAGTTAGGTGGCTTGACGCAAACAGAGAGATGTGGCAACAACAACATAGACGTGTATTCCCCACAAAAGCCACACTCATCTTTTGATTGGAAGTTCAACTGCTTTTCAGACAGTTTGACAGAGAGGGATTGGCTTGATTTGGCTTCCTTTTCCTTTGACTTGCTTTTGTCTAAAAACACAAAGGAGAGCGTCTAGATGTTCCACAAATGCAATAGAGGGGGTTGAAATGCATCCAATACCATCCCTTTCTACCCAACCTCTTGCAATACTGGGCAGACATGCCCTTCTTAAAAAGATTCAACGGTCTTACATCTTTACATTCAGGCTGGAATCTGGTTGGGTTAAGAATCCCATTATCCAGTCGTGCCTGTCGATAGGGCTGGATCATTGTGTCGCCCTTTGTAACCTCCACTGGCCCCCCTGTTTGTGCTTTGATGCTTCATTCTATACCAGACAATGCTTTCTGAGATTTCCTCACTTTAGGAGTAACACAGAGACAACGCCAGATGACACAATGAATTTCTTAGCCCAAATTGATATGATGGGCTCACTGAGAGCTTCACAGATGTTGTCAAGACTCTATAAAATGGACATCCCGTTCTCCGGCAATTCCCTCTCTCTCTACAGTTCTTTCTCTCCAACACAATCCAAGTCATTCTATGAACTATAAGCTTTCTTGCACAAAGACCATTTTCTCTCTTGTATTTTCCGGTATCCAAGTCCTCATCACCTTTGATCAAAGAATATGAGACGGTCCAGATTCACCGGTCGATCCAAGCCCAACGGTTCAGAATTTAGCTGGTACTTCGCTGGTGAGCCAATGGACAAGAGACACTCTCGAAGCGGGCGAATCAGACTAGTTCGCTACGGACCTGAGATGGAACCTTGTGCCCACAGTCGGTGCCCATCACCATCTCCCGCTCCAGAAAAGACACCTTGCGCCTGCAACAACACATGCGAGCTTCACTCCTACGGGACACGCTCCCAATCCCAAAGCGACGATGGCTCCTCTGGTTCTGAATCAGTCATAGTATGCTGCGGAGGATGCCATACTATCAGACGCGAGCTCGGGCCCTCTCCTCAGGTAGAGAAGGTGATATGCTTCTGTGAATGTCACTCGCGCGGAACACCCCCGATCACACCAAGCAGCAGTGGATATTCTAGCTCTGAATCAGCCACAAAACGCTACGGTAGCCGTCACTCAACAAGATGCGAGCGTCGTTCCAACGACACACGTCCCACCACACCGAACACCAGTGATTTTTCAGACTATGAACTGCCCAGAAGACGCCGCGGTCATCGCATCTCCACACGCGAACCAGAGCACCATCCCCAGTTGGAGAAATTCCAACGCGAGGACCACACACCCCCTCCCAGCACAACTGCCACGTCAGGCCAGAGATACCGCTTACCGCGTGCGTCGCTCGCGACAGCACCACGTCCCGGCCCAGTAATCCAGCGCCACTGCCGCAAGGCGTCTTATTGCGAAAGGCACCCGGAGCTGTGTCGAGCTACGATTCCTGTGCCTTCGCCGGTGCCGAGACCAACGCCAACCCCAACGCGCTCTGCCCGGTCGATTGAAAAGCCCCGTCACAAGCCGCTGGTCAAACCAGAGCCGAAACGCACCTACGCTCAGCCTGCTTCGCCTCCCAAGCAGATGTCTCCCACAAAGCCAGTGCCTTCCGTCAAGCCTATGTGTCCCAGGCATGGTGCCCAGCATTGTCGCTGTGTCTACATGGATGGGTACCATGCTGATGACTCTAGCTATTATGCTCCTTATGACGATGACACTGTTTCTGAGACCTCCATCCAGGCCATGCCTGACCATGACAGGGCTGTGGACGAGACACGTTGTGCTTTTCATCACCGCTGTCGTCCAAAGTTCGAGTGTGGGGTTGGCTGGGTGTGCGGGAGGAAGTGAACAGGCTCTACTTCAGTGGTTCGGTGATTGTGTTTGATTTCAGTAGAAGGAGGATTCATGCTGTTTTCTCTTACCACTTTCTCTTTTTCTGGTATGTGGTCTGTTTGAGTATCAATCCCAGATATGGAGAGCTTCGCTGGAGCGCTGTCGTTTCCATGTCAAAGGTCCAGAAGATATGTCTGCTCTTCTTTTTCCTATATCTGATTTACGGCCTTAGGTGTTCAGGATGCTCGCTTATTCTAGCTTAACAATTTCATATCATATGATTCAAAATTGACTTCCCATTGACATTACTGTAGTATTCCGGGTATGGTCGAGATGGAAGCCTACATAGGTATGTGGTCAATAACTTCATCAAAGCATACACAAGCACATTTATAGGGAAAATATCAAATACGCAGGATATACTCATCGTGTCCTTCTAGCTGTCGCAGCTGAGCAACAACCCGAAGACGTCGCCTCTGTCCGTATACACCCATGCACTAGAATCACCCGGCTCTTCAAATCCCTAGGAAGTGCTAGCCACTGGATATCCCTATGTGATGATTCTTTGGACCCTCCATTTTCCATTCCCCTTCGACAAATATCCGCCAATCTAAGTCCATTGTATAGGGCAGAAGTGGTTCTAGCGGAGCATCCTGTCTTGTAGAGCTTCATCGTGGGATGAACCTACAACTGAAGGTTGAACTGAAATTTGAGGCTTTCAGTCAATCGGGTAGGTCGTAACAGAATGTCTAAAAGCAAGTCATGCGTTAGCCATATAATCAATCCTTAATGAACAGTATCTTATTTTACCCCATTTCAGGCAATGGTTGAGAGTGGCTGTTCTAATCTGAGCCGACCATATTCCTAGTGTGAGAGAATGCAGCTTCCGCATGTCACGTTCAGGCTGTGCGATCTTGCGCCGAAAGTTGCTTTGGAAGTTGCTTTGACTGGCAATGGCTGCTGGGAGCTCATGGTCATAGGCGCAGGGTGTCTTTAATTCGCCAACCAGCCCAACTTCGGTTGCGCCATCCGCATCTTGTAGCCCCACAATATTGCGAATGTTTTGGTATGTACTCCCTGAGCACTTGAAATTCCCAATGTAGATGTCGGTTGAGCTGGCCTGAAGGGCCGCTCCAAGAGCATGGCCTATTGCTTGTTGGAATCATCCTTGAAGGCCGTGCTCAGTATGGTACATCAGTCAACAAACTAAGGGTGGATGATGCCACCTCTGTAGTTCAGCTTGCGAGCTTCCAGAAAAGCATCACCTCTTCATTCCTTCCTTGGCGGCTGGCCGCCTGCGAGGGGCAGAACGAGACTTTATGGCTGCCTCTGGGGCCATGGTTGATGAGAAGAGATTGGAATTTGATATAATATTTTGGTTATGTCTGAGTCAGGAGGTCAACGGGATGAAGGTGGAAGAGGAAAAGGATCGAAATGAAGGTTTCTGCCTTTATAGGCATTTTGAGTCGATATGTTTGATACGCTGCTCGCTATCAGTCGCCAATCACATGCTTAGCTCAGATACGACGTATAGTATGAGTCGCTACCACGAGTTATAGTCAAATAGAATCACCCATAGTGGTTTTCGATGTGTCTATATATTCGCCTTGCAGGTCAGGCCTTCGCCTTAGCCCTCATTTCTCGTGGCCCAATACCATGGTTTTTGATCCTGGAAAAGGACTAGACACTGAAATCACAAGTGACGCCACTAGGTATGCGTGATCTATTCATGGGTATAAGCAATGGTGCTTGATACTTCGGTGGCCAGCTACATCTGGTGCCCGGTTCCCGATAACGCAAATTCAATTATTCTACTTTTATTGTGATAATTCGCTCTAATAATGGTGTCCAGCCAACGAGATGTGTTGATTTGCTGTCCAAGGCTATGATATATATTCACGCAAAACACGAAACTAGCAAGAGATAGCAGATCTCAACTAGCCCAAACCAGGTCTCCGCTGATGCAACATAAAGGGTATTTATAAATATGAAAAGTCACTATAAAACAGCAACAGCAGCTACCCCAAGACACCCTATGCGTCCTGGTTTAGGCGAACATAATATGTATGAATCTGGTTGTGTTTGGTTACAGCTTGTTTCAATTCGAGCTTCGCATGCTGAAATATATCAGGATATATAGTCATAGGTTTCCAATTTCCATTAATTTGTCAGCATGTAGTCTACCTACCTAGGACACCTGGGCATTCGGCACCAAACGCGTAACCAAGAAATCAACCCTCCGAGGTTGAAACCTCGGCTATCGATAAGCATTTAAGCATCCCCGCACGCCCCGACCTTCATCGAAGTCAATTTATTTTTCTGATATCTTCCAATATTCATCCAACATAATGTCCAAAGCAATTTACATATCCCCAATTGACGGCAAGCCCGGCAAGCCAGGCCAAGTTTACTACCCGCTCTCCCTCCGCACCGTGCCCAAGCCTTCCCCGCAAGGGGGTGAGCTACTGGTGAAATTGACCGCCGCGGCGCTCAACCATCGCGATCTCTTCCTCCGCCAACACCTCTACCCCGGCGTGACCTTCGATGTACCTTTGCTCGCAGACGGAGTCGGTACTGTTGTCGGTGCTGGCCCGAATGTCCCCAGCCCAGAACAATGGCAAGGCAAGCGGGTGATCTTGAACCCCGGTGCTGGTTGGAAGGATTCGCCTGATGGCCCAGAAGACCCTGCTGGATATCGGATTATGGGAGGCACTAAGGTTTATGATAAGGGTACATTGCAGGAATATATTACTATTGAGTACTCGGAGGTCGAGGAGGCCCCTGAGCATCTCTCTGACGCCGAGGCTGCGGCTCTACCCCTGACGGGCTTGACGGGATGGAGAGCTCTGATTAGCAAGGCTGGCGAGAGGAACTCTGGGAATGGTGCCGCCATCTTGATTACTGGCATTGGTGGTGGTGTGGCTCTGATGGTGCTGCGGTTTGCTGTTGCCAGAGGTGCGCATGTCTTTGTGACGAGCTCGAGCCAGGAGAAAATCCAGAAGGCCGTTGAGCTAGGTGCGACCGGTGGTATTAGTTATAAGGAAGAAGGCTGGGAAAAGAAGCTGTTGGGTATGCTCCCAGCTGGAAAGAGGAACTTCGATGCCATCATCGATGGTGCCGGTGGTGATTCTGTTGAGAAATCTGTCAAGTTGCTCAAGGTGAGTGCCACAACGGGAATAGTATATTCAATTACGGGATGAAAGTACTCACGTTTACAGGCTGGCGGTGTCCTATCTGTCTATGGAATGACAGTGTCTCCTAAGATGCCATTCACGATGCCTGCTGTCCTCAAGAACATTGACGTCCGCGGTTCCACGATGGGCTCCCGAAAGGAGTTCAAGGAGATGATTGAGTTCGTCAACGCTAAGAAAATTCACCCTGTGGTGTCGCGGGTTCTGCAGACTGAGCTAGATGACTTGTCTGCAATCGACGGGCTGTTCGAGGATATGAAAAAGGGCACGCAGTTCGGCAAACTGGTGGTTGAGTTCGGCAAGTCTGCGGGCAGCAAGCTGTGAACATATTCTTGCAACGATTCCAATGAAGTTATGATGCCTGTATGGCTGTCTATAAACCTACGATACATATCAATTGAGATATTTTGCAGCAACTACGAGTGGTCTTCGTTCCTTCCCCGTGTGCCGCTCCATTTGACGCATCACCGCATCACAAGCTATTTGCATCTTCAGCATACCATCGCCACTTTTATCACCCATCCTCTTTTATTAGACATCCAATCGAGTAACCAAATCCCAAATTCGCTCATTATATAGCAGATTCTTCCATTCATTTCCGGTTCCACTATGAATTCCAAGAGGGACCGCATCTCCACCCGACGAGTGTCTCGCTCCGTTTCTCGAAATGGCCATGTGCCTCATGTGTCGGACTCTCGTCGTGTCCTAGAAGATTCGTGGGACGAAGGTAGTTTTCAGGTATTGTTATATCGGGGAAACATCGACCTATGAATACCCAGTTGGTACTAACAGTCAGTACAGTCCTTTGACGCCACTCACTATGCCCTGCAAACCCTCAACAAGCACATCGAACGGAGGCTCGCAAAGCTGCAAGCCAATACAGTCCGCCTGAAGCGTGAGCTGTGGCTGCTCCAGCGACACATCAAAGAATTCCGCCATCCTCTTTTCGAGAACTGGGAAGCCGACTTGCTCACCCGGCTTATCGAGGTTGCTCACGCGCATCAGCATAAGAAGCTACCAGGCGGCGTTGTGATAGGAGAGTCCTCATTTGCCGAACGAGAAAATCTCAACCATGCATACAGCATCGCGGCGAAGGGAATCCGCATGCCGACTCTTCGTAAGCTTGGTCTGTCGGAGAAGTATCATCAGGCTCTGCAGCGATATTCAGAGGTGAGTACTCGCTGTGGTCTTGATGTAACGTACCTTGTCCTAGGTCCGGTCTAACATGGATCAGGTCGCTCCTTATCGAAGTCCAAATCCCTTTCAGACCGAGTTCGCATTCGCCAAATGGCTGGTCGAGGTGCGGGAAGACAGACCAGAACTGTATGCGTTCTGGTCCAAGCTTTTCCCCGTCTGCTACGACCGCACCGTCCAAGAAAGCGCCTCCATCTTCTAGAGGATTCCAAAATCACTTCATCATCCTGTCTCATGTTTCCTATCGTTGGCTGTTCCTGCGGTCAAAGCATTCAAAGAGAGGTTGTTCAGTGGATACAATATTGCTTCGTTGTTTAGAGATGTTCTATTTCTAGAAGTTTGTGGGTCATTGCTCTGTGCCGACCTCGTTCTGCCCCGTGCGGTTATGATCATCGTGTCTCATCTCAGCTTTCCACATAGATACCAAGTCTATTCTTATCGATGGCTTGTCAGAATGGAACGCCTGCCTTTTTGGTCACACGCTCCCGATTCATGGCATGATTTTAAGAAATAGCCCTAATCGTTCCACAAGCTAGTAGATGATGTCTTAGCCTCCTTCGACGATCGACGGCGTACACACGACCTTTCAGAGAACCAAATACCACCGTTGCATCCAATCCTAGACCACATAACTACCACACCTGGGCAGCTAGTATTCATCGGTCACTCTACAAAATAGTCCACAAACCAAACAATCTAAACGTCAACCGCGCTAACCGCTTCGGTGCGTCTGGCACTTCCTCCCGTCATTCTGATCAAACAACCGGACGATCCAACCGTCAAACAAATCAATACTAAGCGATATGCAATATGAAACGAACTCCCACGTGCGCGACCTCGAAAAACTTACTCCAGAAATCGTCCCGCATGGAGCATGAGGCAATCCATGCCGAATTCAGTCACCAGTACGGAGTAGCAGTAACACGATAATGTTTTCCGCTCGCTAATAATAGCTCCTTTTCACGGAGTACTATACTAAGCTCGATGCTAAAATGCTAAGTGCGAACTAAAAAGTGAGACAGCCCTAAAGCGGTATGTTTATTCCGCCATGCATGTGTTGGGCTTGGCGCTCCTCGCAACGCTCGTAGTAACAGATTGATCAACCTCGTGGGCCGCTTTTCAGGGTCTACCAGCTCCCCCCGACTCGGATATGTTCCGAAAGGTCTTGTTAAAGTTTTGATGGGTTATCAATCTTCTTTTTTATATGGGTTGAGAGCGTTTTTCAACATGGGTATACAGGCTTTGACCTGTACGTTCCAAGGTTATTCCGACGTTCTTCCGGTTGCATTGCTACTGTGCCCTTTAGATTGCTATGATCTCATACAACATACTCTGTACAAAGTACGGAGTAAATATGTTCATTTTGACGACGTATGGATGCTTGATGGGACAGATCACTACGGTTGTTTTATTTTTATTTTTCTTTTCTTCTTCTTTGTTTTGCGTCTTTTTTATCCAATCCAGTGGATACACGTCAGTGGAGCGATGAAGTAAGAAGACAGAGACTTGTCCACGTCTATATCCTATATAAAAATGTACCGATTTAGTATATTACATAATGTACCGTGGGCACCTGGGCAGCCACATGGAGCCCCAACCTTGGAATGTGGCTACCAAGATAGATTAGTCTTAGCAAAGGTTAATGGCTCTTAAGCGCAGACGTTATACCTACACTGGCATACTATCGTCAGATAAAATTGCTGCCTAGCTTGGCATTTACTTAGTCTGTACGTACAGAACGTCAATCCACGTTTTCTGATCAAGTGGAGACAGCGCAATATGGGAAAGAAAAGTGGAAAGCAATGGATAACTTTACTGGGTTAAGTTATAACTGAACTATTGCTCCCAGGTACTGCTAAAACTGTTAAAACTGCTAAAAGGTCGAAAGGTAGAAACCTCGGGGGAACCTTGGAATGGACCCGAGCTCCCGGCCGGATTAAATTTTTATGTACCTTCACGTGCTCTGATTGGTTGAACCTTGAAATTCTCCACTTTTACGGAGATATTTCTTATGATATGCGATACTAGATAGTATAGTAGTCTACATATATACTCCGATAGCGTCAACGCTACATACGATTTGGATGTTCCTTTTCAGCCTCTGGCTTAGATTTAGGTTAAGACATTAACATAGTGTACGTATATCGAAGTATAAATAAAGTGTTCCTCAGAGGGACACGATCGTTCGGTTCCATCAACCTGAAACCGTACTTCGACTTCGATGGTTGCGATCCATGAATTGACGGGGGTGTTCGCGTTGATCTTTTTTAGTGGGAATTGTTATAATAGCGTTTAGCGTGGTGGGATAATCCAGGGTTTTTTACCCATGTGGTGTGGTGTAGTGCGGCGTTGATATATACATTGCTCTACCAACATATATTTTACCTCAACGACAACCATTCATGCCAGCCTCCTTTTTTTTTTTTTGGAAAAACCTAAAATAACACCAAGAGGAGTTTGATACACTATTATTTTCCATTCAAATGAGAAAATAAGGCAAATACTAGAAAGCTATAATCTCACCTCCCATATCTACCCGATCCCGCCTAAGCTTCTACCAATTGGATCGCCACGGGGATCTTTGTCGCAGCCCCTGACCCGTCTATATCACCTGAAAAGTTCCACGTTAGAAGATCGGCCACTTCCTTCAGAAGCTAAATGAATCCTAATATTACAATATCTTACTTAAAGAAGCTCGACACGGAGCCGAGATGAGGGAAAAAAAAAAAAAAAAAAGAGAAGAGCGAAACTCAAAGGACACGGGATCTCGCATCAAATCCACATCAGCTAAGATCTACACTTAAAGCGCCCCCAGATAAAGGTATCTCTTATACTCTGTACTCCGTACAATCTATACGCCATAAACACGATAGCAATGAGAATGAGCCAAGTGGGTACAAGATCAACAATGTTAGCGTGGCGCAGTCTCTTCCCTAGTGATGCGACGATAAATGAAAACGAGGTTAACGGTTTCAGGTACGGAACTAAAAGTTGGCTCCAGCACCGTCAGTACGGCTCATATGTCAGCGGGATTTGCCCACGCTATCCTCTAATCTCCAGCAGGCTTGATATTATTATGATGACAATGAAACACCAGTGGAGAAACAATATGATCTCGCATGGACTTGCGGTCAAGACCGACAGCAGGTATCAGGCTCACCTTTGAGATCGGGGTTTGTCACAGTCATATTTTTGCACCCAGGTAGACAAAGAGACAGAGAGTTGGCTACCTTTTCATAGGATCACCAATGCTTCTTCCCGTAGCATCTGAATCGAGCCCACTCATCTCGAGCTCGTATGTCTCAGTGTGGAGGGAAGAATTGGAAGGACTGCCAAGCGTGTCTTAGTTATCAACTTCCGCGGGCTCTTTTGGATGATCGTGAGACGCTAAGTGTATTAGGGGAAGGCGCGGAACCTCATTAACGTTCAGTTCGTGGAAGCGCGGGCGGTATGGATACGCCGTATACTCCGTATTCCACGGGTACTTCGTACGGAGTATGTGCTCTTCTCATAACCACTTTTCTCTTGAGTAAATGCCAAGAATGGTTAAAGCTAGCAACGATGGTTCCCACCGTGATATAATTTTCTGCTTGTGAGTGGCCATCGAGGATGGAGCTAATGACGAGGATTCACGCCTCCCTCTGGGATTAAAGGATCGTCGACGAATGGGGCTATCCTGTGGGAGAAGATCTTCGTTGCAGGGGGTGAAAAAAATCCTTGAAGACATGCAGCTAATTCTGAGTCGTGATTCGCGATCTTTGATCAGCCATTCATCATGGCGAGATAGACACCTGATTGCACTCCATCGTCCAGCTGCACCAGGGTACAATAGACGACCCCAACACTGCAAGACGGGTCCTTCAAATCTCTTCACCTAGATTAAAGATACCCAACTCCGATAGTATTTTTCTTTTCAGAACAGACAGAGTTGTACTCCGTAGGTGAGCAAGTTAAACCACCCAAGACCCAAAGCGGGTCCACGTCACATTCCTCCGAGCTGTCGTGCAGACTAAACCTTGATGTGAACAAGGGTAAGCCAGTGATCTTCCGCCCAACAATGACACCGGTTAAAAAAAAAAAATCGAGGATCATTGCCGTTTGTCTCCCCCTTCGTGAACAGGACCAGGAGGAGCTGAAATAAAATGTAAGGGTGGTGAACCAAGGCAAGAAGAGAGAGCCGTGAGTGTCTCTGATGATGTTTCACTCCGAGGGTTTGTTTTCCCATGGTCCGCGCACCAATCCCCATCCCACTATGCAGCAAGGTTGACATCTTCTTCTTCACCCTTGGACTTCGCCCTCGTAGGGATTGACGATAAAGACGAAGATCCTTACCCAATAATCCAATAATCCTCCTTAACCCGTGCTCGGGATGCACTGTTTCCCCCCCCACACGCAAGACAGATACAGACACATACAGGCACGAGTGGCGCTATCACGTACATAATATTGACGGATAGGGAGTAGACACACAGGCAATAGTGCAATTGTACCTGCATATTGCAAACGTTAGATCCCTAGAAAGGGTAAGTTTATAGAGCTAACCTTCAACCCTTTACTCCGTATCTGGTGCGGAAAAGGTAGATGACTAGGGTTGAACGTCGATCCAATGGGTAGCAAGTCGTTCGCACGAAATAATCTAAAATTCATTTAATTAACGTTTAGTAGGCGCGGGGGTTTTGCCAATAGGCAGAAGGATAAACGGTAAAAGATGCTCCGTACTCCGTACATAAAACCAGGAACCGGAGAGCCCGAAGCCCTTAGTGGGTACTGACCCCGTTCAATAGTATCATGATGGAGAGGGATTGGACCCCTGCCGATAGTATTGTTGAGTACGGTATTGACGGCTTCAAACAAGGTTGGAAGTCCGAAGCCCTGGGGAATAGGATGATCCACCTTTTTCTTTGGAAGCTTCGAAGGATGTGGAAGGTCCCTTGACAAAATTGAAAATTATTCGCTGTTTGAAACACTAGTTAGGAGATGGAGTTGATCAATGGGGTTACAAGCTCTGTTTTTTCGGGGTATTAT
>PKQL01000645.1:0-15545 GCA_002916455.1 Penicillium sp. CF05 | reverse complement strand
ACCCCCCAACTGGTCAGGTTGGGGGTGTCGAAAATCGGCCTAGCAGCATTGAGTCTTGTGATGCATGAGATTTCGAGGGCTCCGTAAAATACTGTAATCTATGCAGAACATTCTAGGTGGGGCGCCTGAAAGGGGAGGGGTCGTTGCCCTAGCGATCGGGCTTGATCTATGCTGGCCGTACTCCTCCTGTTCTTCCCTTTCATGTATGAAAGATGTACGGAACCGGGGTCATGATCGGACAAACATATTTCCAATAAATTTTGGAGTGCATTAGCTGAGCGGTTGGAAGACCAATCGCAGATGAGTAGCTAGCGCTGACCATCTGCTTAGCTGTTCGCCGGCTTTCTTTTAAGATGGCCGTCGCCCTCTAGCCCTCTTAAAATCCAATTTCGTTCACAAATTTACCCGAATTGATATCCCATCTTTGCGAGATCCTAACGGTCGGCTGCTTTGAATCATGGTAGGCCTTTTGTATATCAGGATGGCGACAAATATCGTGTACTAACAATTGACGTGACTTCGCAGCCTTTGAGACAGCTCCTTCCAACCAATGACCCATCAACGCTGGATCAGGAACTTGAAGTCGAGTAGGTTGGCCTCTTCGATTCTATCATAAGCTGCTAACAGTATATAAAGTATTATTGCTGTTCATGGCCTTAATCCCCAAAGTAAATCTGAAACAGAACACGCATGGGATACGTGGAGAGCTCCTGCTGGGAACGACGGCCGGCTATGGCTTCGAGACGACTTGTCAACCACGACACCGCGCGAGAATTATGTTATATGAATACGATTCTACGCTCTTTTTCGGTGATCGGAAGGGAAGCTTTTGTGATAAGGCCAACAGCTTTCTGGAGGATGTTCGAATCGCCAGAGAAGATGTAGGATCATCTATCTACATAATAAAAGGACTGAGCTGAATAATATTGCAGGCTCCCAACCGACCCTTGATACTGCTTGGACATAGCCTTGGAGGATTACTCATCGAACAGGTAACTCCGCCAAGTTGGAAAATGGTGACATAAGCTAAGAGAGATTCAGTCGTTGATTAATGCCTATAATTCTTCCGATATGCAATACAGCGCGATCCTTCAAGCAACGTACGGAAAAAACTCAAGTTACTGCGGGGATGTACTAATATCACTAGGACTGGGCTTTGTTTCTTCGCTACACCACATGCTGGAGGTTCCACTGGCCTGGTAGCATTAGGTGCTTGTGCCAGCAGAATTGCGATGGCTCTCAACTTCAAGCATGACACGATAATTGAAACGCTAAAAAGTGGGTCATTATTTACGGATCTTTTGCAAGAACAGTGGCGTCACCGATTAGACCAATTCGATATTGTCTCCTTCTGGGGAAGAAAAGATAGTGTAAGTCTCACAAAGCCCGTTTATGGCAATACAGAAAATTTAATTCCGTGTGATAAGATTGTCGAAAAGAAAAGTGCAATATTTGGGCTTTCTGGGAACAAAGAGCGGCAGATTTCACTTAACGCGGATCACAGCACGATCTGCCGATTTGGAACCACAACAGTCGATCAAGATAACTTGACGATCGTGAAGAGCAATTTGAAAGGCTTATATACAAGGGCACTGACAGCTGGTAAGATGAATTCGGATCTACCCACATCAAAAATTATACCGCATGTACCCGTGGATAACAAGGGAGCCTTTCGAAGAAATTTGCGATACGCTTGAGTTGAATCAAAGATTGCATGGGTCGTTTCCTTTAAATGGGCAAGCTCATTTTAATTTCAAGCAAACGGTTCTTTTTAAGGCTTCCAAGGATATTTGATCCACACGCAGTAACAAAACATAGATGAATATTGTGCTAACCAACTGATATGACAGCCAACCCTTTTGAAAAAAGACCTCCTTGAGCTTTCTTTGATGGAAATACTCGAGCTAATCAAGAACAAAGACGATCTTTGCCAGACTATATTGCACCATTCCAACAGAGATGCTACCCTAAGTGCGACGAGTCTACGAAGCACTCAGACTAGCATTCATACTCAGCTTGGGTTGGCTCCACTGGCTGCGACTGCATTAACTTACTCTGCCTCCGGAAGTGGGATTGGTCTTGGTTTAGCTCTCCCTGTGAGTGCTGTTGGTCTTTCGGCTGTATATAATAGGAGCGTTATTCGGAATGAGCACAGCCTCCATTCTTCTTTAGAAGACGTAAAGAATGTCTCTCTTAAGATGGAACAGCAACTAATGGAGGCTCATCAACGTACCGACCTACTTAGAGAATACGAAAAACTCCAGCGGGAGCGACAGGAATTGGAGCAAGAGCAAGGAAGACATCAAAAAGAGAAGGAAGATTGGGTAGCAAAGATGAGAGAAGCAAGGGAAAATCATGACGCAGCTGTGCAACAAATATTGGATCAGGCAGTTCAAGCAGATGAACTACTATCGAGCATGAAGAGAAACTACGAAGAGGCTGAGGCTGTAACAGGACGTGAGACAGGATGGACTTCAATATTTTCAGCCGCAAAGGCTTTCATTGCTTACTTGGCCAGATGGCTTTCATAGGAAGATCGGAGGAGCGAATTAATGCACAATTGACAATGGCAATCCAAGTGATTCACGGTTCCTGATGGGATTTGAATACTGTAAAAGCACGGGAACCATGACCAATGAAATCACAGGCTCGCCTGACTGTACCCATTCCAGCATACCGCCTCCTCCTTAATAGGCTACAAGAACGCC
This sequence comes from Penicillium sp. CF05, assembly GCA_002916455.1. Classification (NCBI taxonomy): domain Eukaryota; kingdom Fungi; phylum Ascomycota; class Eurotiomycetes; order Eurotiales; family Aspergillaceae; genus Penicillium; species Penicillium sp. CF05. The sequence goes on along the minus strand of PKQL01000645.1, from coordinate 12,837 downwards.
AGGAACTTAATCTCAGATGATCACATCGATAGGTCGATTACTTGATCGTGTTGTAATTCAGATGTAAAAATCGTATTGTTGTTCAGAGGGAAACATAAGGCTATATATACAACGTGAAGACCAAGTTGATTTCCAATCTTCGTATAGATATCTCGGGATTAATTCCGATGGTTCGGCTTGGTTCCTGATCTGCACCAGCCTCATATCATAACACTATGTCGTTTCTGTGTCTCAGACCCAGCGATATGCTCCTTTCAACAGAGCAGACCCGAGAGCGCTCCAAGGGTGTCCTATCCCACGACCCTAGTGTCCACTGATTGTAGGATCGGTCTTGCAGTCGTGTGTCGGGTGGTTTTCAAAGTGTTCCCTTGTCGCCTGCGGCTAGGGTTAGCCCCTGACCCCTGAGCTCTCGCTCCAGCCGTAGCCCTAGCCAGCGGACAATGCTGGCCGGTGGTGACTCTTCTTAGCTCTGCAAATACCATCCAGGCTAGGTATTCACAGGTTCCCAGCCGGCACCACGGGGAGGTGAGAGTCGTCGCCGGCCACGCACTCTACAGTCGTTCTCGAAATCGGCTTGACCAATATACACAATATAACTATTTTCTGGACCCACAGCCAATAAATGAAAGCCTCATTGCAATCATAGTAAATACGAGAAACCATCACGCCGCCGAGGCAGTATCTTCTGTCCGAGAGTTATACCATAGCCAGCTCAGATTCCTCCGCCGAACACCCCGCATGTACTTGACTTGATCCGAAGAAATGTCTCGAATGCCATATGTCGGCATTGTTTCAATAAGTTGTCGAATTCCGCAATATATCATAGTGGTGATTGCACCCCCCAGGATGAACAGACCAACAACTAAGCTGCCTTTGTCATCGCTGTCACTCTTCATGGTAGCTGTGTAGGCCGTCGGTTTAACTGGTGCCTTTTTGGTTTCCATATTAGAGCTAGTTACTAATAGTAGTCCAGCTTAGGTTTAGACTCACAGGATCGACGATTGTATGAGGTTGTGGCTAGTCCGTAGTCCCACTAGAACTCAAGTTCAAGTTGCTTAGAGAGCGAATTTTTGACCCTTGGGAGTCTAGAAAGTGGCTCGGTCAAAAGGAGCATACAAGTAATAACTATATTTGTGCGCATTTCAGATCTTTTATTACCTTCTCGGATGGTGTTTATCCCTCGGTTCCCTAGCGTGATCTGACATCGTAGACACATGTCGCACTACGTCGGCCAATCATGTTATAGAGCGAGTATCCACTCCTTCCCACGTAACCTGAGACCCGCCCCTCAGTTCGCCATTCGATCCTCTGCATTGACGTTTCACTCGAGCACACTCTATCGTCACGCCATCTCTACTGTGTATGGTACTGTGTATGGATTTATGACACTTTTACTCGGCTCTGTCCAAAATCGCTTCCACGTACCTCGGATATTTCTTACATTGGCTGGTCTTTTACCTTCAGGGCATGGAACCTACCTTTCGTCAGTCAATTCATCGATCTGTAAAACTGAAATCCCGAACAGGCTGTATAGCCTGTAGGTGCGTATTGATTTCCTCCACAGGGACCATCTAATGGTCTATAGGACCCGCAAAGTGAAATGTGACGAGGAAAAGCCCTATTGCCTACGCTGTCGGACCTCTATCCGATCCTGCTCATATGACAATGCCTTCGAGGCGCCGGGCCCGGCATCTATTCTGCGTACTTACTCTCCGCTTGACCTATCTCTTCGAGAAAATCGAGAAGAAGTAGCACTTAAGTACTATTTTGAACGAGTCGGTCCTGCGATCGGAGGCTGCTTTGATGTCTCCTTTTGGCAAGGAATAGTCCTAGAGACTTGCCGCTCTGAACGAGCAGTATGTGACGCCATTATTGCTATCAGCGGGCTATACGAAGATGGGGACCGCCTTGCTCGTACATCAACGGTATCTACTGCAACGGAACTAGGGCCCAAACAACGCGAAGCACTCAGGTGGTATTGCCGATCAATTTCCCAAATGCGTCGGCAGATTAAAAAAAATGCCACTGATATGTATATCGCGCTTGTGACCTGCATCCTATATATCTGTATCGAGGCTCTCCAGGGTCATTTTGAGAAAGCCCTACATTTATATGACCAGGGTGCTAGTCTCATCGCAGCTCTGCCTGACAGAAGAGATGCGTCTTGGAATTCGTCAGTCCTGCGAGATGTTATTGTCCCATTATTCCTCCGGCTGGGTACATTCGCGTTGGTAACTACGCGGTATCCGATTAAAAATTCGTCGGCAATTATTGCATTCACGGAAACTGCGCTTTGTACCCCCGACGATTATCGAACAACGATCATCTCGCTAATAGCGGAAACGATGCTTCTCCAAAGAGAAGCAAACAGACAAACCCGTGCTGGAGAGGTCGTGAGCAGGTCGCCCCTATTCCAGTCGCGTCAATGGGATCTTCAGTCCAAGCTCCAGCGGTGGAGGGTCGACTTTGCCATATGGGGTGAAAAGGACTCCTCGTTCGCAAGAACAGCTTTTGCAGCAACTCTATTGAGTTGGCACGCAGCCATATCAGTCATGATTTCAAGTTGCCTTAAACAACATGAGACCGAATATGATATGCATTTTGGTCAATTTCGGTCTATTGTTAGCTGGTCAAAGCATATTCTAGATCTCTCAGCGACGCCAGGTCGATCACAATCACCGTTCACGTTCGAAATGGGCGTCGGCATGCCTCTATTTTTCACCACTGTTAAGTGCCGTCATCCGACCCTACGCCGAGACGCACTGGATCTCCTTCGACAAGCGCCTTCGGTACAAGGTTTCTTTAACTGCCCATTATGGGCTGCTCTGGCCGAGAAGGTCCTTGAAATTGAAGAGGGACGGCTTTCCGAAGTAAGGAAACGCGTACTGCTGAAAGGAAGGCATCTCGGTTTGCCTCCGCGCGAGGACGAACTGGTCATGGTTGCGCCTGAAGAGTGGTACCCGTCCATTGCCGACAGGCAGCAAGAACTTATTCCAGAGAATTACAGAGTCCATGATTATGGAACTTTTCGTCTAGCCAGTTCACGCCTTCGAGATGGTCTGAGCTCAGACGAAGCGAAAACGTTTCTTCGGTTTACGCGAAACAGACGAAGTGCGAAGGGGGAGTGGTATTTAGAGGAGCTTTTCTGCATGATGTCTTGAATAGCGGTTACCGAGGCTTATAAGGTCTGCACGCTGGATACGTTGGCAGCAAGAGTTATCCTTGCCATTGTTACCCAATGGCTGTTTACAAACCCACATCTATCCATTTTGGCTTTAGCGAGAACCTCACTCTAGGTTCTTCAACTATAGCCACATCCATGACCGACTCGAAAATTACTCTTCAACACATATACATATAGGGTCGCAAGTTCCTGCGAATATTTTTGATTGTTTGTTCACTGCATGTAGCTGCTGGGCTTGCACCATTTCACGAATAAAGTATAGCCTTGAGGAGGGTCGTCTGGGTGCCATAGAGTACATATGATTCTAGCAGTTCTGGAGTTGAGAGGTCTTTGCGGAAGGATAGACGCGAAGGTGAGAATGACGTGATGTGGAGGGGCACCAGGGTTGCAGTGTATAGGCAATACGAGTAATATAAAGTATTTTACGTTATTCTGTCGTTCTAGTTTTTTAATAGGTCTATTCTTAGAAAACATTTATTGACCGCCTTTCCTGATATGGACTAGTGTATACTCGGGTACGAGCCGAGAAACAAAGTCGATGTGTGCAAGGGGTAATCTGTTTTCGAAATCGACCTGTACCGATTGTGCCTAAGACAGCGATTTAGAATAATGCAAGTCTTCCGCCGTCTCTGGAAGATTGAGCATTGATTTTCTGACTAGATTTCGGTCAACCTTTCTGTCAAAGAAGGACTACGGTATGAGATACCCAACTGATATAAATCCTTATTCATCCATGTATTTATAATAAGAACCTTACTAAAATAACTCATATATCCAGTTTTCACGCATAGTGACTCGTTGTGTCTAACCTCACGGTCCTCTCCAAGATGCCCTTTCCATCCACTCTGCAAATGTGCTAGCCCTGGCTCCGAGATCTTTCCACGACATGTCATCCCTAGGATCCATCGTGCCATAGCATATCTTCTCATCTGGAGCAATAGATATCCATTGCATCATCTGTCTGATATCTTCCTCATATCCCTTGCCCACAGTGGCAGCTACAGTAGCACCCCACTGGTCTAGTGTGATCGGATCAAAGACGGCCTTGCGCGAGGTGGTGTCACTGAAAATATTCGCGAACTCAGCAAACGAGAGTTTGGGTCCAACCACTGGGTATGTCTTTGATGCTGTTTTTTGGGGGCCCAAGCGGAATATTTCTTGGCTGTTAGTAAGTACACAGCTCATCCGGAGAGTAAGCAGTGCCTCACCTGCTGCATAAACCCCAATATCATAACTTGGGTCAACCCAATCCGCTAGCCTATCCGCCTCAATTGGAGCACAAAAGCGGACAGTGCCGTCATCTGGGTTTATTCGTCAGCCACTAGTTTGTTTCGCAGTATATGTGAAGCTCACCCTGAAGTTGGCAATATTGGGACCATTGCATATTTGTGTAAAACAGTCCTATTTGAGTGAATAAGTATATATCTGATTTTCAGTCTTGTATTACATACCAGGATGTAGGGCAGTGACAGCCAAGAGCTCATCTTTGGCCCATTGCTCAATCTTCGATTTATTGTCAAAGTGAAAGACTTTCGTAAACTGCCGGTTGCTGGCCTCTGTCAAATTTGGCAGGCTACTCAACACGACATGTCGAACTTCACAGGCCTAGATAGATTTCCATTTCGGTGTCAGTCCATTCTTTTAAGTCCCTAGGTGTCTCCATACCTTGGCTGCGTCAATGATATTTCTTCCGGCTTCCAGCTCATGGTCCATATCCTCTTCTTTGTCGATTTTCTTTCCAGGAAGTCGATTGTTCGTTACTGCGAACACTCCAAAGACCTGGTTGAATGCTTTGAACAGTGATTCTTTGTTGTATACATTGGCCGCCACTATCTCCAACCTGTCATCATTATCGAACTTCGCTCTGAGTTTCGAAGCACCAGCAGAACAGGTATCTCGAGTTACAGCACGGATGTGCCAGCATGGAGCAGGGTTCTTGAGAAGTGCTTGAACCACACCACCGCCTTGATTTCCGGTCGCTCCAAGTACTGCGATTACTTTGATATCTTCCCGTGCTGAGGACATTCTTGACAACGCTGAATGGATATGAATATATAAACAGAGCCATGTAAGTTAATCAATAAAATTGCAAATAATGGAAGACAAGAAACAATATTTATTTAATATATCTAGGGATGACGACATTGCGGAAAAACGATTAAGAGGCTTATTCCGTATATCCGCGCCTACACAGACAGTGGACCGCCGCCGAGTTATGCCGACGTAGCTCTAGGGAGTATTACCTACCTAGGTAGGTACATATGTATGTAACGAGCAAAGAGCAAGGGGTGAGCACTAAAACGGAAAGAGAAAGCCATCTCGCTCCGCCTAAAATTGGGTGTCTATGTATATATTCCATTTGGATATTACGAATACCGGTTTAACGAATAATCACTCCTATCTCGATTGTTTATAAAGCGGTCTTCTGTATGCACATGCAGAGCATTGTCTCAATCATTTGATTGCAGTTGAGACTTTGTGAGCTGAGGATATCTGTTGGCCGCGGCTCCGCGGTCAAGCCAACAACAAAGAGGAGAAGGTGCAAGATCGAACCCCTGCAACTCATTAATGAGGGGAACAAACAGAACGAACCCACAGAATAAAGCCGTGATCCTACATCTGCTGGGGAAAAGATTATAAGTCCTATGCATCATCAGCAGATCTCAGCATGGCCCACGGAATCACCGCAGTAGAATCCAGTGTCACAATTATGCCCTCGAAGAATGACAACAATCCTGTCTTATATCACAATCTTAACCAAGAAGAGCTCGATGCTAAAACATCGAAGTACCTCCTCAGCTATGGCACCAAGTTCAACAAAGACGTTATTTGTGGCAGCAGAGGGCTCTACGTGTACACGGCCTCCGGGCACAAAGTGCTAGATTTTACATCCGGACAAATGTCCTGCCTGCTCGGCCACGGCCACTCAGAGATTGTGCAGACAATTGCCGATCACGCAGCCTCCCTAGACCACCTCTTCTCAGGCATGGTATCACCCCCAGTGATCAGCCTAGGCGAGCGTTTATGCAATCTTCTCCCAACCGGCCTCGACAAAGCCTTCTTCCTCTCCACCGGCGGGGAGAGCAACGAAGCAGCCATAAAGATGGCCAAGATATACACTGGAAAGTTCGAAATCGTCGGACTGGGTGGTAGCTGGCACGGCATGACAGCGCAAGCACTGGGCGCACAATACCACTTCGGTCGCAAAGGCCAAGGCCCCCTGATGCCAGGGATGCTGATGCTTCCACCGCCGAATGCATACCGTTCCATCTTCCGCCGTGCCGACGGAACCTACGACTGGGAAGCCGAGATGGAACACGGCTGGCGTATGATCGACATGCAATCGTGCGGATCGCTGGCAGCTTGCATTGTGGAGTGTATTCAGTCGTCGGCTGGCATGCACGTCCTACCACCGGGGTATCTGACAGCTCTAAAACGGGAATGTGAAAAGCGCGGAATGCTCTTGATCGTCGATGAAGCGCAGACGGGCGTCGGCCGGTGTGGGGATCTAATGGCTATCAACCACGAAGGTGTCGTTCCTGATATCCTCACCCTCAGCAAGACGCTCGGGAATGGCCTGCCACTCAGCGCTGTTGTTACGAGTGCTGCGATTGAACAAGTGTGCATTGAGCGGGACTACTGCTTCTACACTACTCACGTTAATGATCCACTGCCTGCTGCTGTGGGTGATAAAGTGCTTGAGATTGTGGTGCGTGATGGGCTGGTTGAGCACTCTCGTGCTCTGGGTAAGGTACTCCATGACCGGCTGAATGCACTGAGGGAAAAATATGGCTGTATCGGAGATGTCCGTGGACGCGGACTTATGGCAGGAGTTGAAATTGTTGAGGATCGTGAGACCAAGACCCCTGCGCTGGCTTTGGGTAAGGAGATCGGGGACCGGGCTTACGATTTAGGCTTGTGGGCCAATCTCAGTAGCCATCCTAGCTTTGGGGGTGCCTTTCGCATCGCCCCGCCAATCACTATTACCGAGGACCAGCTCATTAGCGGCTTAGAAATACTGGAAGAAGCTTTTGCAACGACCCCTGGTACTATGCCTGCATGATGAAGGTACTTTCTTTCATTATATGTACTGCGTTTATTTGTTTTCCTTTTCCTGTCTCCAGCGTCTGGAGTGACTTCATACGTTTCAGCTCCTGGTTAGTAGCGATGAGAACATCGCACCTTTCTCACGGGCTATATTCTAGGAGCTTACATGGTCCCATCTCCCATGGATGCCTGTTTTTGAGGGCGGAATAAATTGATGATCATAGTTTCTCCCTTTTCTCTCCCCTCTTAGTAGCAATAACCTCCAACACTATGCTCTGCTGCTATCTCTTATGCTTCTAGCTATAAACCTAATATGACGGGGAAGCATGCAAAATAGCTCATGCGAAGACTATCAGAATGGCAAATCAGAATGTCCCAAAGCGCGACCAGAAAAACTATCAGATAAGAACAAACCCACAGGACCACCGAAAGATCACTAAGAAGACATGGCATGGACATATAAGGGAGCACTCCATAGAAATACTACATGACCTCATGCTTATCTACATATATTGTAATCCATGGATGTTACCTAGGTATATTTCCTAGGGCTTCGGCCAATGCACTTTCCCTCTATACTATGTAAACAAGACCTCCATACCATGTAACTATGTAATCAAAACATTTTCGACTTCTCTTCTACTTGAACCAACACCCTTTTTTTCTTGTAATACGAAACATAATCTCCTGCTTATATCAAAATGCCGTCGCTGTCGAATATACCCTGGGCTTGGAAAAGCTGGTGGGACAGACTCAATAAACTCTCGGATAGGTCCGATATCGACAAGGACCGACTTAAAGAATTTATAAAGAAACCTCCTCAGCAATGCGAAGCCTCTACGTTTGCCGCAGCGGACATGACCCCGACAGATGTGAACGATTTTTTTGGTCTCAGTCAACTTACCGGTTGGGAAGCATGGCAATTTGCTCGTCCTCTCATTTCCCTCACGCCAGAGTTTGGTAACTACACGTCGTCCCTCGACCTTAGTTATACTTTGTAATACTAATGAGTAAACGTAGAAACATGGCTGGATACTTTTGAGGAACTGACAACCCCCTCAAAACCAACTGAGGCTCGTACGAGGTGCAAAATAGATGCCCTCCTCATAACAGTCCATAAAGACCTGAAAGCTCGTGGGTGGTTAGAGGACGGTCCGAAGGTTACTCTACAATTTGAGACCGCGCTTGAATGGGGGCCGATTACCTATCAGAACAAGCTACACAAGTATGTCGGCAAAGCCGACTACAGTATGTTTTTCGGCGAGCGAAACTACATGGCCTGTCACTTGGTCGTATTTGAGGCCAAGCAGGACCATGGAGCCTCCACAAGCAACCATGGCCAAATTCTAGCGTATATGGCAATGGTGCAGGCTAGCCGAAAGGCTAGAGAACAGACAGATAGCACTGTGTGGGGTGCCCTAACGGATGGGCAATGGTTTTACTTCTTCCGATTGGACAATGGGGCTCAATGGCCTTGTGTCGGTTACCAAGTACATCGCGATGGCTGGACAGCCATCGCCAACATCATTGCTTATATGATAGTGCAAGGACATGAGACTGCAGCGTCCCCTCTTCGCTCAAGTCTCTCCTCTACCTCCTCCAGGGCCCCAAGAATCCCCTCCCTCAACATCGCCGCCGTCCTGGACAAGCAAATGTTTGCTGCTGGTCACTGAGATTGGAAGTTTTGGTCCATCGCTTTGTAATCCTAGTCACCGCGATGAGGTTAACAAGTATTATTAGCCTAGGATTATATATCATACAACAGCGGATTATTGAGGAACMGGGGAGATTGAAATTGCATATGACCAATGTATGACTTCAATACGGAGTAGTTGTTTTACCACAATCCCTAATAGAAATCGATAGTGTCTTCAAAATGCAACGAACCAAACAAGCTTCCCGCAAAATCGTACAATTTTGCCGAGGTGGCTAATCAGAGGGCTAGCCTTTGTGAGATCAGATTATTGGAAAGTAAATCGATTGCCCGCCCAGGTGCAGCTGACAAGGTTAAACCTAACACCTCTACTATCTGAGATCATTCCAACTAAATAAATATTACATGACCACAATCAATGGATAACATGCAATTTGCAATCAGAATCGATCGATCCCTGTTTCGCCATATTAATGTTTCAAGTCACGTCCATGGAAATCCAGACACTGTTCCAGGGCTTCGTTCTAGACTTTTGGATTCAAACCTTTATCGTGGCGGGCTACTGACTGCGTTATAATTGCGATCATCGAAGTAGCAGCCTATCAGAACTCTTTTTCAGACCCGCCCACGAGAGGCAATCTGTGAGTGGAGATAATCCTAGTCCATTATTGGCTCTGAATCCCCAGTTGACACATACCAACCATGCTGTCATCAGCCATCGCATCACTAAATTGATGTGTTGTTTGTGGTAACGCAATCGTGTATGTTTATCAATTCTGCATTCACAGTAAGGAATCCATGCAGAATGGGAACTATACGTTGTGGGATCCCAAGAAAATTCTGATTGTCTTAGAATAACCCAGGAACACGCGATAAGAAACATGGAACGGGGACGGGTAGAAAGACCAATTCCAAAGAAATAAAGTTGATTTATTGGAAAAGACCATGTGGAGCCAGCGGAACCAAGATCTCATTTGCAGAAACCCAACATTGACCCACTTGTCTACCTCGATTGAGGATTTAGGATGTGCTTATCGGGGGATCATCGTGCGTAAACTTGAGAATTGAGATTTCTCAAAGTTCATTGCAAGGTTTTCAAAGATTTTGAGCTCCACAGCCTTAAGCATATCCACTCTAATGGACTTTTTATATATGAGATCCACCCTTCCACTAACTCTCGACAATCTGCGTCGCACACTCCTACAATGCGATCTGGTCTGTCCGTCACCAAGATCGTAGGCGCAAGCCTAATCGCAAGCCACATCGCGACCGCATTATCACCGCGCACGGAAATCAACGATTCTTACGACTTTGTGATTGTGGGAGGAGGTCAAGCTGGACTCGTGTTGGGCGCTCGTCTTTCGGAGGATAAAAATCAGACTGTGCTCGTTCTTGAGTCGGGAGGGAATGGAGACGAGTATCGCACGCGCATAGGTGCGTTCAATTATTCGATCCCGTGGACTTTTCGGCGTTTCTAACGCTGGTACAGACACACCGGCATATTCTTATTTCGATTCGTTATGGACAACGCCTTTAAATTGGGATTTTTACACTGTTGCTCAGCCTAATGCAGACGATCGGGAGATTAATTGGCCTCGTGGAAAGGTCCTTGGGGGTTTGTACAAGCTCCATGTTCTAAAGAACAAGCAGCAGAAGATTGACACGGAGATATAGGCAGTTCGGCCATCAATGGGTTGTACATGACCCGTCCGGGTGAAGCTGAAGTCAATGCCTGGAAAGATATGCTCGGAGATATGGACGGTGCCGATAACTGGTCATGGGACTCTTTCTATGCTGCTCTGAAGAAAAGCGAGACTTTCACTCCTCCGACTGATGGTGTGATTGACGAGGCTGGAATCGTCTGGAATGCATCACATCATGGTACCGACGGGCCGATCCATACAACATACCCGGACTAGTATGCTGCATCTTGTTCTCTAAAATCCGACGAGAAGACTAACGCATCCCTAGCACATTCCCCGAAGTGGGCGACTGGTTAGCGTCATTGCAGAGTATGGGCATTGGCACTTCTGCCAGTATGTATGGAGGTGAAAACTTGGGCGCTGACGTCTCAACCTCCTGCATCAACCCTTCAAATTGGACGCGGTCCTACAGCCGTTCAGGTTATCTCGACCCGCTTCCAGACCGCGGCAACTACGATGTATTGGCGAATGCGCATGTCACTCGACTTGTTTTCGACAATTCTACATCTTTCAACAAGACAGCCAGTGCCGTTGAATACACGACTGATAGCGGATCGACGAAACTGCAGGTTAAGGTTAACAAGGAAGTCATCCTAGCGAGTGGAACTATTGGCAGCCCGGCTGTATTGCTTCACAGTGGTGTCGGCCCCAAGGACGTCCTCTCTGAGGCTGGTGTTGACCTTGTATCTGAACTTCCTGGTGTCGGTCAACATCTCCAAGACCACTTCGTAAGACTGTCTCCTATTCATAAGATGGACATGCAGCTGACCTAGTCACACAGAGTGCCACAGTGAAATGGAGCACGAATGTGGACACCGCAGGTTCCATCTATTACGATGGCGGCAAAGACAAGGTGCGCCCTGTGTATCTTCCTTCAAACAACGCCATATGCTAATTCCCACAGAATGACCCCAAATTCCTGACATACATAGATGACGCCGTTGCCTACGTGGATGCCAGCACTATATACGGCAGTAAAGTCGATGGGTACCAGACCAAATTCCTCGCCTCAGTCGATAAATATGTACCGAAAACGACTTACGATGATGGCGTCGTCGCCGGCTACAAAGCAATCTGCAACACGACAGCATCGAAGATCTTCAATAGCCCGACAGGTCAAATCGAGATCTTGTTCATGAACAGCGATGCAAACGGCGACATCGGCATTACTGCTGCTCTTCAACATCCATTGAGCCACGGCCGTATCTACATCAACTCCTCGAACCCAATGGACTTCCCCGTCATCGACCCGAACTACTTCGACAATCCAGCTGGTATATACCCTCCAGGAATATCCAACGGAAGCTTTCCAATACTGATAATAACGCAGACTCCGAGATCCTCCTGGCAGGTATCAAGCTCGCCCGCCAGCTAGGCGAAACCAGCCCCATGAGCAAAAGCCTCACAAATGAAAAGTCTCCGGGCTCAACCGTCCAGAGCGATGAGGACTGGATAGCATGGCTACGCAAGGAAGCCAGCACGGAGTTCCACCCGTCCTCATCGTGCGCAATGCTGCCCGAAGAGCAGGGCGGCGTGGTCGACGCCAACCTGCGCGTATACGGCCTTACCAATGTGCGCGTTGCCGATGCCAGCATCGTCCCCATTTCCTTATCCACGCACTTGATGTCCTCGACATATGGCGTGGCTGAGCAAGCAAGCGATATCATTCGCCGATACTACAACTTGCCAGCGGAGCCTGAGCCGGCATTTAGCGGGTCGACTTCCACACCTTCTAGCAGCGCGGCTGCTGCGAAGAAGAGTGGCACTCCCAAGAGCAATGGTAGTCCCGCTCGAAATAGCGGCGCTTTGTCGCTCGTGTGGACTTCTTTTGTTCTTGTTTCTGTACATGCTGTTGTTGGTTTCGGCCTGTATATCTAGGTTGGTGTTTGTATTCGGCGTAGTTATGGTGATGGTAACCCATGCTGGTTGGAACCGGCTTTAGCATTTATGAAGTTCAATGTCTGCGATTTGTTTTGAATTTCGCGAGAAAGGGACACGGGAACTTTTAATTGTGATGGTAGATATCCTCCGAGTTAGAGGTCTGTTACATAGTCTGAAATCATCTCGCACATATATGCCTGACTAGTACAGGAAGAATATAAAGATATCCATGTATCGCATGTCAATGACATCAATTATAACTGCCTCAGATCTTTGACTTCCCATTTATCACCACAAAAGCCCCATCCTTCCTGACCTCAAAATCCTTACCTTGCTCCCATCCCACCCACTCCCTAAGCGTATCAACA
>PKQL01000644.1:0-15547 GCA_002916455.1 Penicillium sp. CF05 | reverse complement strand
GTACCATCATACGGACTTGTCTCATATCTATTCTGTCTTTCTCTCCCTGCCTCGCATGGGAATCGATCTGGGCTTCATGTATATCTATATGGCTCGATCTATTCTCTGTCTACTCAAAAGCATGACATATTGATTCTCATTCGATCTCACTGGGTTCGCCTGGCGTGGAGTCTCCTGGCCGCTATGAACATGGTCAATGATTGATCTGGTGGTCCCTTTGTTTTCGATCTCAATTCTCTCATTTCATTAGACGGATGGAATTTAGCGGCGTTTCTCTTATGTGTACAATGTGGTTTTATTACGAATGAAACGATAGTACCCACTGCAATTTGCCCTTTTCAAAATCGTAATTCGAGTTGTAGAACAAGGGGGGAATAGGATTCCTCTATCAGGATGGTATATGTGAAATTGGTCTCGTATACAAGGGTTGCACACAATGTGAAGGAACACGAAAACGCCAAACACCAGCCCAGATGCTAAGTAGATGAGCCAGCGGTTTGATATGGAAAACAGAGGGAAAAGGAAAGGAAGGGACGCAACAAGAAGATAATTATAGACCAAGCTTAACGTCCTCTTCCACGTCCACCACCGCCGCCTCCCATTCCACCCATCATCCCACCCATTTGACTCATTAGGCTCTGCATATCTGGCATGCCACCTCCACCACCTCCCATCATCTGCATCATCTTGGCCATGTCAGGCATACCGGGCATACCGCCGCCGCCGCCGCCGGCACCACCCATGGAAGCCATGCGCTTCTGCATGGCAGCCATTTGCTGATTCTTGTTTCCACCCTTCATCATGTTCTGAGCTTGCTGCATTTGCTTCTTCTGGCCACCAACACGCTTGGCCATGCCGGCCATCATGCGGTGCTGCGAGAGCAAATCCTCGACCTCACGGACGGTGGTTCCACTGCCGTGTGCGATACGGACCATGCGGCTAGGCTGCTCGACGAAGTTCTTGCCGTCGCCATCCAGCTCGGCTACAGTCATGCTGTCGAAGATGTAGACCATGCGGCGTAGCTTCAGTGAACCGTCCTCGTCATCCAGACCCTGGGTCATGTTAGATAGACCGGGGATCATGCCGGATAACTTGGACAGCGGGCCCATCTTCATGATGGATGTGATGTTCTCGCGGAAGTCGCGCAGAGTGTAGATACCTTCCGCAATGTGCTTGTATGTTTCCTTGGCACCCGCGGAATCCTTCGTCATGGCCTGGACGTGCTCGACCAACCCGGCGACATCACCCATGCCCAGTAGCTTCTGAACGAATGCGTGGGGCTCGAACCGTTCCAGATCCATCATGTGCTCACCAGTACCAAGGAAGATTATGGGAGTGTGCGTGGCGGCGACAGCAGAAATGGCACCACCACCGGCGGCGTGGCCGTCAGTCTTGGTAATGATAATAGCTCCAAAGTCTGCCGTTGCCTTGAACGCTGCGGACTGAGCCTCGGCTGCTTGACCAATTGTGCTATCGAGTACGAGAATGGTCTGGTCTGGCGTCACGGCAGTCTGAATTTGTGTCATTTCCGTGAAGAGTTCCTCCTCTTGCCGGTGGCGACCACTGGTATCGACAATGATGATATCGAAACGCTCCTTCTTAAACTTGGCCACACCCTCTGCGGCCACAACAGCAGGATCCGTCTGCGTCAGACTACCATAGTATGGGATCTTGGCCTTGGTGGCGTTCTGCTTCAGCTGATCAAAAGCACCAGCACGGAAGGTATCCGCGCAGACCAGCGCTGTCTTGAATCCTCGCGTTTGGTAGTGCCGAGCCAGCTTCGTACACGTTGTTGTCTTACCCGCACCCTGCAAACCGACGAACATGATAACATTGGAGCGACCCTTCTTCGGCCGGAAAGAGTCTGCATGGGGGTCCACCAATTTTACAAGCTCGTCGAAGACGGTCTTCTGGATCAGTCGCTTCTTGTTCACTGCGGCTGGGAGGGCGGCGAAGTTCACGCTGGCCTTGATCGATTTGCGTAGAGTTCCTACGAGACGGACGTTGACATCGGCGGAGAGAAGAGCGGCGCAAATTTCCTTGAGCATGTCATCGAAAGCCTGTTATTGTATTAGCGGGCTGGCCTGTGGGCCACACTGGACAACACATAGCATACCTTCTCGTCGAGGTTATTGGACCTCGTCAGGTCATTGACGGCGGAGTTGATTCGCCGCCCAAGGTCTTGAAGAACCATGGTGAGTGTGTGTGTGTGTAGATGTAAACAATTAAAAAGAAAAATCAGGATAAGACAGTAGTTGTCTATGATTCCGCGATGGAGGAGGGGTGAGGATGAAGCCCGTCGAGAGACCACAGAGGCAATGTGGAGGGGCCAATCGGAGAGCCGACGCTTTCTCACCGCCCCAAAAAAAAAAGTTGTGATACGGCACGTTTGGATCAGCGTCTTGACTTTCTTCTTGTCTTGTATTTATTACATTATTTTTTTGTGACAATGCCTCCTACTTTTTCCAAGAAGCGCAAGGTCCTTGATGGCCTCAAGGGCGAGACTGGACGCAAGAAGAAGTTCGTCAAGCAGCGCTTCTATCACAGCAGCTCAGAGGACGAAGAAGAAGATGGAAATTTCAACCCCGTCAGTCTTGAAGACTCGGACGCCGAAGAAGGAGGAGTCACAGTGACCAAGCCCTCAGCTCTCGATCTACGCATGAAGAAGGCAAAGACACAAAAAGAGGCACCCGCACCGGAACCGAAAAAATCAGACGATAGCGACGCAGACTCCAATGCCGGCGAGGAGATCGAGCTGGACGATGAAGACCTCGAGAACGATGACGATGAAAGCGATGCCTCTGGATCCGACGAAGATGACCTTTCCGACTCGCCCCCGGCCGGCAAAACTACAGGCGCCAATCGCGGCCGAGCCGTCCCCAAGCGCAATGACCCTACCGCATTCTCAACCTCCATCTCCAAAATTCTGTCCACAAAACTTCCTACTTCCGCGCGGGCTGATCCAGTTCTATCGCGAAGCTCGTATGCCGCCAAGCTGGTCAACGATGTTGCGGATGAGAAGCTCGACAACGCCGCGCGGGCTAAGTTGCGCGCCGATAAGAAAGAGGAATTGGATCGTGGTCGTATCCGTGATGTGATGGGAATCCAGCGAGGAGTTGCCGGTGCTGTCGCCGAGGAGGAGAAGCGGGTACGCAAGATGGCGCAGCGTGGTGTCGTGAAGCTGTTCAATGCTGTGCGCGCGGCCCAAGTCCGAGGAGAAGAGGCGGCCAAGGTTGAGCGCAAGAAGGGCACAATTGGTATGGGAGAGCGGGAGAAGGCTGCCAATGAGGTCAGCAAGCAGGGATTCCTTGAATTGATCAATGGAAAGAAGGGAAAGCCTTTGAACATCGAAGAGGCGTGAGCTGGATCTACGATTACCCATGGCATGTTTCTGGCGTTGGGAGAGTCTTTTTGTGTTATATATTCGTTTCTACATTGTCATAAAATTGCTTATGTGGAAAATCATGTTTGATCAAAATAGTACAGGAGATGTTCATTTTGTGATACCGTGCAAGTCTGTTAGATGCATCAGATGAATATTACAGTACAATGTCCTATATTTGGTGTCCAAATAGGACCATAAACCCCCGCTGTGGCCAGCCATCTCGGCCCAGATAAGACGTGAGGGTATTCAAGATCCAAACAGTCCCTCCTGGGATTTCTGTTGGTCACTTTATTTCGACTCAAAGTCGCTTGCTTGGAGATTCCGTGTCATGGACGGCAATCGCACGACCAGCCCGTCAAGATCCTTGGTCATGATCACCTGGCAGCCCAACCGAGAGGTCTCGGTAAGCCCGAAAGCCAGGTCCAACATGTCATTCTCGTCGTCCGACGGCTCTTCCATTTTATCAAAGGTGTCCGGGTCCTCCACAATCACATGGCACGTTGAGCAGGCACAGGATCCTCCGCACGCACCTATTCCCGGCATAATGTCAGATATCTGTGGTTAAATATGAATTATATCGGCTCAACTCACCTTCCATTTCAAGGTCATTTGCCTGTGCGATGTCGAGTAGGTTATCGCCCTCGGCAACCTGGAGGTCTACCTTGGTGCCATCCTTGTCAATGAAAGTCACGTTGATCCTAAAGAATCGGTCAGCATGCAGTGCAGCAAGAGTGCAAATCAGACTTACTCTTCTCCGGGCTTTGGCGGCGTGATATGACCATGCGCAGCTTGTGCAGTCACCGAGAAAGCACGCCGGGCTGTATTATATCCTTGCCAAGGTGATTGAAGGCTTCTCCGTGCATTGATATCCGACCGAGGGTGTGTCGTGATTCCGGTGTTGGTCCATGACCTTGAATAACTTAGACATCTCCGCGATTGAGTCAAACAGATATCCCCCGTCTTAGGTACACGGCGCAATTGCCGACCAACTTCTCGCCAGAAAGCCATGTTGCAGAAAGGGGGAATAAATAAATTTAAAGGGGAATTCGAAAGTCAAAAGAGAGAAAAAGAGGATCCGGGGGAAGATGGGAAGACTGAGCGATGATCGTCCAATGGCGGAGGAAAAAAAAAGACTGACAAAGCTTGGGCGTTCGGACATTCCACTCCTCCCGTTCTTCCTTCCCCCGACTCTTTAACTCCGACCAACATCACATTATGGCGCCTCGTGAAGGGATCAATCCCTTGCGGCCTTACTATATCCCCCCATCTGGCTTATCGCCTGCTTCAAATGCGCCGGCCGAGGTGGCATCGCCGTCATCGGCCCAGGTCTTTGGCAGCACAGCTCGCGATCTCATCCCGGACTTGGACTATGCCGATTATCTGGAAGCCTCGCCCTCTGTGGCTGACTGGGTTCGAGATACATTGAACCGGGCGCTTGTGCGCTACACTAAGGTCCTTACCGCACAGCCATTCGACGTCGCCAAAACTATCTTGCAGGTGTATGTCGTACCAGACGCCACAGAGGAGCAGCGGGATCGGATCTCGACACCGGGTGCTGAAGGAAGCTCTTATGATTCGGTAAGAAGGCTGTTCTCTATAGCTGATATACGGCTGTGTTGAATTCCACGACAAATGACTGACGGAGTTGCGTATAGGACTCAGAATCATCCGATGATGAAACCAGTTACTTCACCTCAGCCGCCCCTCCAACGCCGACGCCGAGTACACCTCGATCTCGCAAACCACGCCACCATATCACCGATCGCAGTGGCTATATTCGACCAGAGTCTGCTGCCCAGCCGCAGCATGCTCTGACTATCAAGAACTCGAACTCCCTGACCGAAGTTCTATCCCAGCTCTGGTCTTCCAGCGGCCCAACCTCCCTCTGGAAGTCCTCTAACACTACATTCATTTACTCACTTCTCCTGCCGACTCTGAACACTTTCATCCGCAGTCTTCTGACGGCAATTGTCGGCTTGCCAGAAGAAGATATTTCAATGTCGATGACGGCGGACATTCTGACGGCATCATCCCCTCTGGCAACGCTGGTCTTGTCATTCATTTCATCCTCGCTATCCGCCTTGATCTTAGCTCCTATCGACACCGCTCGTACATTCCTGATGCTCACACCAGCAACCCATGGGCCGGGGTCCCTCGTCCGAGCTATCCGCGAGCTCCCCACACCCAACTGCACAATCCCGTCGCATCTCGTCCCAATTACTGTGCTCCACTCAAGCCTCCCCAACCTCATTATGACCTCGACGCCACTCTTCCTCAAATCATATCTGTCCATTGATCCGCTTCTAAACCCAAATGCATGGAATCTCTGTGCTTTCCTCGGCTCCGGGCTTGAGCTCGCCGTGCGATTCCCACTTGAGACCGTGCTTCGTCGCGCCCAAATCGCCACATACACATCCCTGAGTCTGCGCCAGAAGTCATCAGGTGGTAGCATCAGTGCCGCATCTATTGATGCTTCCGATGTGGAAACCATCGTCCCTACGCCGCGCACATACCGCGGTATCATTGGCACCATGTGGCACGTTGTTTACGAGGAGGGTGTCAGCTCAAAACCGTCTGACACAGAACGTGCTAAACAACTCCTCGGCCAGCGTACCTCACAGCAGAAGCGACAGCAAGGCCAGGGTATTCAGGGCCTGTACCGCGGCTGGCGTATTGGCATGTGGGGTATCGCCGGCATCTGGGGAGCCAGCTTGTTGGGCGGAGTCGCTGGTGGCAGTGAAGACGAGGTGACAACAAGAGGTGGCCATGGCCGTTCCAGCGGTGGACGCTTCTAATAGATGCCGTCAAGCTATGAGGCCTTCGTCTTCGTTTTGGTCTTCATTTTGGTCTTCATCTTGGAAGCCACCAAATCGCCACTCAACTGACTCACTTAATCTTTCGCGAAGAGTCATTCCTCAATCAAGTCTTTGCGATGTTCTTTCGTTTCCATCCCTCTTCCTTACTGGTCGAGACAGTTGGACATTTGAATCTTTCATATTGGCAACATCGGAAGCATTTCTCCCATCGCGTGCGTCATTGATACTCAGTCTCCACTCTCCTCTCCTTCTCCCGCTTGTCTACATCTTATACCCCAGTGGATGGGTTTAGGGGCAAAGTCGATCGGCGTCATGTTTCTGGTTTAGCAGTCCCTGCAGCGCAAACCATGTATAAAATCCTCCCTTTCCCCACCATATAGCTATGTAACGAGATACAAACCACAGCCCGATCTCGCTCCGGCTTGCTAGGCAATTAATTCATTTGATGATTGATTATAGAAACTGAAATTTAATTCTATTCAACGTTGCGCTAATCTAAATACTGTGTTAACTGATTTATCGCACCTGAGAGGCCACTTGCTTGGAAATAACTAATAATACGGTCATCCAACCTGCCTTGAACAGAATCGAATGAGAAAACGAGGTGATCCCTTGAGAAGCAATCAAACCAACTAATCGAGTCTCTCAATCTTCCGCAATCGATCTGCAAGTTGAAAGAAGAGATCATTAACCATCTCAACAAACCGCTTTGTCAACTCCGGCAACCGTCCCACAACCGTCCCAAGCACAACACTCCAACTAAGATCCGGAATATCATCCTCAACCACACGGCCCGGTGGCAGAGACGGGCCATGGAGGCTCGTATCACGGTCCAATGGCACACTGAGACGGTACTTCCAAACAACCTCCCCATCCACATACAACGAGTAAGTAAGAACAGAGCTACGAGCCCGAACAGGCGCAGCAGCAGTCGAACCAATATCTTCAACCTCATCCGCAATATCAATAAGCCCGAACTTACTATTCCCATTGGGCGCATACTTCACCATAACATCCTCAGAGTCCCTCTGGTGGTATGTACGGACGGGGAGATAGAACATGCTCAACGGCCCAACACTGAACTCGTGCAATCCCAGCCCAGCCGTATTAGGCAGAAGCTGATCGGGACCTAGATTGAGTTCCGGGTCCGGGAACCTAGTGGCGCCGAATTCGTGTCTGTCCCCGCTAAGCATGACGATTCGGATGCCTAGATCACGTTCTGCGCGCCACATTGCTTCGAAGACGGTGCGGCGCTCGTCCAAGAACCCGCCCCAGGTATCTGTGGTGCCGACGTGCCAGTTCTTGGTGAAGGGCACGCTGGAGGAGATGATTTTCCAGTGTACGCCTGCTGGCTCTGGGGTTGAGATGTACGTCAGGAGGGATTGGAGCTGGGGGTGACCGATGATGGTTGAGTTCTGGTGCGAGGGCTCGGTGCGATAGGTGCGTGTGTCTAGCATGAAGAATGAGGCTGGGCCTTGGGCGAAGGCGAAGTAGGTTACGTTGTCTGGATGGGCGAAGGGTGCTTGCGGGATGGGTGGGTTTGCCCGCACGTGGTAGTGAATGAAGGGGTCTGCTGCCGCAGGATACGGGGCGGTTTTGTTGCCCTGCGACCAGTCGTTTTGGATCTCGTGGTCGTCGAGTGTGTGCAGCCAGGGGAGGTCAATGGCGCGGTTTCCTTCTGGCCTGTGGTTCCAGGAAGGGGATGAGTAGATGCGTCTATACTCGCTGCGGTAGTGTTCCATCGATGAGCCGAAGCGCCAGGGGACGTCTATATAGATGAAGTCGCCTAGGAAGAGCATGAATGCTGGACGAAGTAGCTTGGGCAGTTTGGCGAGGGCGTCGGTCATTTGCTCGAGTCCTGGGACCCGTAGTGGATGCGATAGTATGTTGTAAGGGAAGTTTGGCTTTAGGCAACTTGATGTTACAAAAGATAGTCGCTTTGCTTCTGGGGTTTCGGGCGATGGCGCCGTGGTAAACGTGCCAGACTTGTTGTTAGACAGCGCATAGCGATAGTGTGTCGCCGGCGTCAGGTCGGTTAGGGTCACAGTCGTAGTAAAGTCGGTTGTGTTATCCAGTTTGTAAACGATGCCTTCTTCGTGCCAGTCCTGGCTCATTTCAGAGACTTCCTGGAACATGACCGTCACTGGTAGGCGAGCCGAATCTGGCTCGCGAAAGACCAAGTTGGCAGTAGTCGGGGAGACATATCCAACGCGCGAGAACGTAACATCAGTGGTTGAATGAAGTAAAACACCACGGGTCAGGAAATCAAGTGTTAGCACTGCCAGGGCGACATTGATTAATATCGTGATCCTGGTCCACAGGGGCCACCTTGCCGAGGGCAGCCCTGTCAACAGCGTGTTAACAACAGAATCGCCGGCTTTGGCACGGCTAGGTCCTGACTTATGCCCTGTAAACCACATAGTTAGAATCTCATATTGCGATTATTTGGAAGGGCAGCCTGACTGTTCGAGCCTCTGGCTTTAGTTGTTTGGCTTTGGTGAGGCTGGGTGTCCTTGAGCAAGGAAAATATTGATGACAGGTACACCAATAGGGAGGTAACCACGAGAGGCACAAAGTGATGGCCAGGAATCTGTAACTATGTGAGTTTTCTGGAGCGCGATAATAACTGTTTATGGGAGGGTCTTATACCCATCGCAGAAACACGAAGCTCGTCAAGCGGATGATCGCCGAGCTTGTGGCTACAGCAATACGCCGTAGGGAGGCCATTATGTGAAGCAATATGACCAATTTTAAAAAGTGGAAATCACCGCATGCTAAATAGAAGAAATGGAGATAGAGGGAAATGGTGTTTCCAGGTGTTTACTCGTGATATGATGACGTATCCGATTAGGCGAAGATCGACGATACGAGAGGCCCCAATGTTTCAATGTTTCAAGGCTAATCGTATTGAAAATTGCATAAATCGTGTAAATTGTGTAAATCGTGTGAATTATACAATTTATGTCTGTTTTTTAAACTTAAGTTGGATTTTATATACTTTAACCAGTGGTTCAATGGTAATACACCCCAGGCACTAAAGCTGGTCAAGTAACTTCATGTTGGATTTGAAGTGCAAGTATACTAGCCGTAGTTTGTCTGAAATGCTACATATCCATTTTGTTTCATTGACGTCCCTGATTCAGCATATCTTGAAACAAATTATTGAGGGTGCTCGCCATCGGCCCTGCCGACATTAACTGACGAGCTGCCGCGACAACATCTCTCATTCCCATGTTCAATGACATCTGAGCAGCCCACTCCCACGGTTTCGCCGTGCCCCCAGGCAGAGCATTGAAATACTCCCAACCCATAACGCCACCAAAGTTGGGAAACTGCTCAACCAACATTGCCAGAACAGGTCCAATCTTCTCCTGGGACACATAACCCTGTGATCCATTCCCCGGGTTTGTCAACAAGCCATACACAATCCGTCTCGGAGACCACCCCTGGGCAACCATAGCAGCATACATCCGTGAATCCTCAGCAAGACCCCAGCCATTGTAGAACTGGGCATTGTACCAGCCAATCTTAGAAGCCCGAGCCTGCTCGAGTTCACGGTAGTCAAAGCCTGATAGGTTCCCGATGCCAAGTAGTGCAGCTGCCACAGGAGCCAGGGTAATGATAAATGCATCGCCCATGTCAGCCTTGAGTCGGTCGATGAGTCGGATAATGCCTTGCAAGGACATGGCCTCTTCTACATCGAGATCGATTCCATCAAGGCCATGGCGGCGGATGATGGTCAGAAAAGGGTAATAAAATTGTTCGAATTCCGCCCGGCTGCCGTCAAGGCGCGTGAATGAGCCCGGGGCCGCCCCGCCTAGCATGCCCATCACTTTCACGCCTTGCCGCTGCATCACGGGCACTTCGGCCCATAGGGGGTCGAATTTGGCATTGTCGGGCGGGTCATCGTTGAGAGTGATATCTCCTGGTGCATCGTTTAGGTGAAAAGCCGCTAGAATAACATGTGTTATCCCGGTGTTGTTTTCCACGAGCGGGAGCATGGAGACATACTGGCCCCCACCTGGGATGAGCGTTTGGTGGTAAAGGATCATCCGCGGGCGCTCGCCGAGTCCACCTCGGATAGGTGGCATTTTAAAAGAGGAACGACTTGAATGCCCAGATAAATGCAATTTATAGCAAGATTATTCCACGAGCTTCGCTTTATGAGAGCTAGATAACGCGCTCAAGCTTTGGCGATTGGCAACTGTGGGGTTCCGGAATTCTAACTCCTAGCGTTCGAAAGAAATGAACACAGAGAAGTAAATGAAACCCCAGTGTTATCCAATGATAAATTCCAATTCAAATATGGAATTAGCCGAATATTACTGCAACACAAGGTAGTAGATCAGACTGAACACCTACACATGATAAACACGATAAACACCCGCTCGGGCGGAAATCCTCACTGACTAAGCTGAATGGTAGATCCATTTTTGGGAAAGACTACCAGCTCTTTACAAGAAAGTGTTATTTCTGGGGATCAAGTAGGGCTAAGTACCGAGTAAGGACGTCTGTTTGAATTGGATACAAATTGCTAGGGCATCTTCTTCCCGGACCACAGCTTAAATACTAGATCCATGGGAAACGGTCCCATATAAACATGGTGTTGGGCTCGGCTCGTTGGGGAAGACTTGGGGGATGACATCAAACTTGAATGCCGGATTAGTGCTCCAGCAAATTGAAACGAGCAACCAGGAACATGGTGTATCTCAAGGTGGACTTCTTCCAGACATATACAAATGACATGTAGTTAGCCGATTAGCTGGCTTCGAGGGGAATGTCATAGAGACAAGCCACCATCGCCTCCGATGAGATGATGGAGGCAAAATAGCTGTTTCTGAAGACTACATAAGTTGCGGGCCATGTCCATCAAACCAACCTTGTGACAAAGCAACATTTTCTTGCGGAGCAGCGTATACTTCCGGTGTCAACTTTTACCCGATAGCATGATGGCTTTGATTAGTACTCGGGTCATGTCACGTCCACTTCTTAGACTGCTTCCATCCGCACAGTCCGTGAATGTTGGATTGTGGCATCGCTGTAGTGTCGCCACAGTACCACCGCCTGAACATCCACACCATCCCAACCCTGGGAATTTTTCGAACCGGCCGCGCGAACAGCTTTCAGAAATAGGCCACAAGGGTGGAAAGAAGGGTGGAAAAGCTACAGGTGTGGGCGGATTCCATAATATGAATCCAGAGAAACAGGTGAGATTGCCCCAACGCCAACCCAGCAAAGAGGAACTGCAGTTAATTGTATGAACGTGAGTAAATAGCATGCTATCGCTTCGAAAGGTGGTCGTGCTGCAGGTCGGAGAAAAGCACCAGGCAACGGGGAACCCGAGTTAAAAGCCGAACGGCGCGGCCGGTCGCATGAGCCCTCTGTAGTTCCACCTGGATTTGAAGAATGGAAGACAATGGCTTGATTTTATAATCAATTTCATGCAAATGGCAATTAATTTGAAACAAGGGCGGAATCAGAAGTCAGAAGTAAGAAAGTCAAGAAGAGGCATAGTAGACGCACATGCCTGCTAGACCTAAAGAGGCAGTGGATAAACATTTCTGCCTCAGGCGCACAAATACAACCCGTCGCGAGATTCTTCAATCTGTCTTTCCTCCCCCGCAATTTGGTTATTGTTATTTCTCTATTTACTCAGTTCATACTATTCACTTGGTAGCTATTCAGTGCAACCTTGAGAATTGCATTTGACCTCTGCTTTGGCAGTTTTAGCCTTATCGTGTTGCCTTGATCGCGCAACCGCATCCGCACGCGTGCGCAACCATGGCCAACACAGGGTATACCTCGCCGTTTCACACCTCACATGACACCATCGGGCAGTCAACGTTGGTGACGCCTCTCTTCATGCCATCCTCTCCTCCGCAACATCCTTCCAGCCCATTGGGCTCTCCGACAACGGCCCAAACCCCTGCAACTGCCCAGACTCCTGCAACCGAGCGCGTCGCCGCGCAAAGTAGCAACCAAGGTCGCAACGAGGCTGCTGATGATGAATACCATTCAGACAATGAAATCCAACATGTATCTCGACCCCGCTCTCCTAGAAGTCCAACAGGTTCAGATCTCGATGCGCGTCTTGCCGATTATACCTTGGATTTCAGCAACTTCCCAAGCGGCCATTTTGCTTTGGATGGACCTGACGAAACTCTGCCCCCTTTTCATCAAGATGTAGATAAGTTATCCGATGTTGGAGGCCCGGAGGACTTTACTGCGAATATGGAGAAATACCTGATGGGGGATCCGGAAGATGGAGTGAACCATGAAGATGAGGACGAAGCGGAAGTAGACTACGGATCAGTACGTCGATCGTTCCGGAAATCAAAGCAACCCGCCATCGAAGAAGAAGCCGACTCCGGTGAATACAGTGAATTTGGACCGCCAGTGGATATGTCGACTCCTTCGCACCTGTTGCACCGGACTAGCGCTCTACCCAAAGATTCGACTCACCTGGAAGGTATTGAAGAAAACCCCGATGATGACGACGCTCCAGATTCTGCATCCCCTTCCGTCCGAAAGTTGTCGGACGCCTCCAGCCATGCACCAGAGGAGCAGAATGAGAATCTTCACCAGCAGATTGCACAACTGCAACAGGCCTTGAAGGAACGTGATGACCAAATGCAGAAAAATCACAATCGTGTGCTCGAGGCTGTTTCTGCTAGTGAGCAGATCCGTCATCTCCAGACGGAATTGCAACGCAAGAATGCTCTCCTGGATGAGGTGAATGCCAAAGGTAGCGACGAGGCAATGCTGCGCGAGCAAGTTCAGTCGCTTCAAAAGAAAAATGAAGGAAACGAGCAGCTATTACGACAGTCGGGCATGAATACAACGGATCTCAGTCCTCTTTTGGACCAGATTCGTGAGATGCAACAACAGCTCCAAGACAGAGATACACAGAACTCTTTAGACAAGGAGCGGTTGGAGACAATTGCTCACCTGCGTGAGCAACTCAGCCTTTCCCAAGAGCAAGTGCGAAAGCGCGATGAAACTCTGGATGAGACGTTCACCAAGCTTAAGGAAGTCACACGGGCCAGGGATACACAAATACAGGAGAAAAACTCAGAGATTGATCAACTCCACACACAGATCGATGATTACGGGCTGGAAAATGAGAAGCTGGAGTCGGAGTTAGAGCGTGCACACAATGATTATCAGGTCCTCGAGGAACGCTTTATCGACCTGGAGATTAGAAATCGTCCTCTGGAGGAGAAGAACACTACACTGGAAGCCAATCTCACCCGCGTTCAATCCCATATGGAAGCCCAGGAGAGTGCTCTCAAGGCTGCAGCAGCTGATCTGCCTATCAGCGGCCATAGCACCTACAGCGAGATCCTCGATCTGATCAAAGATTTGGGCCCAGGGAATCCCGGATCCCCACTCAACTCACCATCGAAGGAGAAGTTCGTGGATACCCAAGGTGTGCAGCAACCGCAACAGCCAGACACGCCAAATATCGCAGGCCTTCAGCAAGAAATCCAGGAGTTATCCGCCGCACAGAAAGCCGCAGATACCGAAGCCGCACGTCTGCGTGATCAGGCAACTGAAGCCCAGAACCTTATCAAAACCATTGAAACGGAGAACTCGCGACTCTCGACCCGAGTGGGCGAGCTCACAACAGCCCTAAACAAGTGCCAGCACGATCTAATCCAATCGCAAGAACGGAACGCCGAGTCTCTCGAGACCATCGCCCGCTTGCAAGAAGACAAGATCGCCGAACCTCCGAGCCCACCCCCTTCGCCCCCAACAGCGCGGGGAGTTCTCAACCAAGAGCCAAGAGTAGCAGACACAGCAGCCCTGGAGGCGAACCATCAAAGCCAACTCCGCAGCCTGCAAACCGCACACTCAACGGCAGTCTCAACGCTGCGTGCTTCGCACGCTGAGTCAATGCGCAAAATTCGCAACCTCCTTTCAACCGCCGAGCAACGTGAAACCGATCTACGCTCGGAACTTGCCAACCTCCGCGCTTCATCCACTACCTCCGAAACCCACCTACGCAAGAGCTTCAAATCAGAACTCAGACATCTGGAAGACATCATCGCCGCAAAGGACGAAACCGCCGCCGCGGTCGACCAGCGCGTCGCTTTGTCGGTGGATAAGCGTGAGCGCGAGTGGGAGCGGCGCATCGACCTGCTCCTCAAGGAGCGTGATCGCATGGCCAAGGCTTTGATGATGAGCTGGGGCGAGAAGGAGCTGGGTCGAGGACCGGGGTCTTTGACTGAGAGTCATGGCAAGGAGAACCGTCGTCGTGATCGAGACCGTGATGTAGATGCCAAGAGTGGGCAGGCTTATCGCTACAAGTATGCTCAGAAGCAGAAACCTAAGACTACGGAGGCTAGGGCTTAACTGGGTTGGTTTGTTTAATCTTGTGTTTCTTTGGGGTTGATGTACCATATCGTGTTGCGGATTGCATTGTGTTTCTTTTGATTCGTCCTTTAGCGGCCTGGTGTACTTCCTGGAATGGAACTTGGGATCTGAAATTGCATGTCTTCGCGGTCTGTTGTGTTCTCGCCTTGAGACGAAATTTGCATCTTGTTGCTTCCGAGTGCCACGAAACGAACTTTGTACTGATCATTCTACCTTCTCTCTTCAATGTGTAATTATGTATTGTTTCTTGTCTTTCATTGAACATTCAAATTTAATTTAGTATCAAAAGCTAACTGCAATAACACTAAGAGTAACCAAATCACCCTGGTATACTAGACACACTATCCACTAATACATATCATAGAACATTGAGAGATAAACCAAGTTCAACCAAAAGAATGTCCGACCAGCAGACAAAAGCTATTAATATCCCTTCCAAACTTCCATCAATCCACACACCCTCTCAATAAAAGCTCAAACTCGTACGATTCGCCCCACGATATTTCGTCTCATCAATAGAATTCGACGGCAACTCCGAGTAAGCGACAGATACAGGTCTCGGACCATCCACCGCACGCGGGTCCGTTGACTCCAAGATACAGCTTAGCGGGCCATTCGCGCCAGCAGGAGTACTACTGCGCGGACGACGCGTGCTGGGGTAGATTACTTCGACGTCGTGTCGACGCGAGATCGGCGATGGCAGGGATCGGACTGAGCTGTAGCGGCGCTGCTTTACCCGGCGGGATGAATGGTGTCCGTACTGGCTGCTGCCGTGTGTGTTTGGGTGGGGGTTGTACTGGCTCTGCGAGTGACGGGGGATGTGGTTTGGGTCGAAGTGGTAGGAGGAGCTGCGGACGGGGTTGTGGACGATAGGTTGTTGGGATTGCATGGTTTTTCGCATTGAGTCTGGGTGCATTTTTGGAGGGGCGTGACGCCGGGACTGGGAGTATGCTCGTGCTTGGGATTGGGG
>PKQL01000643.1:0-15591 GCA_002916455.1 Penicillium sp. CF05 | reverse complement strand
TGGTTGTATTTGTTGCGAATCCACTTTGACTATCGCGACCGTTCTAGGATGTAGGCATTCTACAGTGGAGTAGATTGAGTGACTTGCAAGCCGCCTGAAGCGATAAATTTGACTACGCAAGGAACAGTCTATCGCATCACGATGTTTAGTTGAGACAACAAATGGTATTTCGAGCGGCTCCTCTTCAAATGCTTCTACACCTGGTAGGTCTGATCTTGAGCGTATTGCCTGATTGTAGCTGAACCGAGGGAAATCCGGTGTTTGCATTCGACCAGCTCAACCAAATCG
Source organism: Penicillium sp. CF05 (assembly GCA_002916455.1). Taxonomy (NCBI): domain Eukaryota; kingdom Fungi; phylum Ascomycota; class Eurotiomycetes; order Eurotiales; family Aspergillaceae; genus Penicillium; species Penicillium sp. CF05. The sequence continues at coordinate 15,303 of PKQL01000643.1, read as the reverse complement.
GAGACTGTATGYGAACTTAACTGAATGATCAGCTGGGGACAAGAAATGACGCGAATTGAAACAATGAAACTGATATCTCTGTCATGTGGATGAGATGGCAAGAAAGGGCTCGCGCTAAGGCCGTGAGACSTTGACCACCACTCACCTTCACCGCCCGGCCATATACCACCACAACACACATCAACACCCTCATCAACGTTCATCAACGACCATCAAGGATCATCAACGCTCATCAACACACACCCTCGTCAACGTTCATCAACGATCATCAACGCTCATCAACTCCCCCGTCAACGTTCATCAACGTTTATCAACGCTCATCAACGCTCATCAACGYTCATCAACGCTCATCAACGTTCATCAACGTTYATCAACGCTCATCAACGCTCATCAACTCCCCCGTCAACGTTCATCAACGTTTATCAACGCTCATCAACGCTCATCAACGCTCATCAACGCTCATCAACGATCATCAACGCTCATCAACACTCACATCAACAATCACCACAACAATCACCACAACAATCACCACAACAATCACCACAACAATCACCACAACAATCACCACAACAATCACCACAACAATCACCACAACACTCGCGACTCACAAAAACACGCCTCTATTCGCTCTACGCCCTGATGGCAGATGCATTCTATTGCGGCGGGAAGACTAGCCGACCGCAAACCATGAAGACAGGAGGGCTGGGAACACGGCGATCGATAACGAAGGTTGAATCTTGAATCTACGATTCTGATATTGGTTTGCTTCTATCTAGGGCTCATTTTATTTCTCCAATGATGATCCTTCGAAATACGAAATACATCATCAAGATGTTGCGCAGATCTTGGCTTCTTCGAGTACTCTTGAATACTCGAATACTGGTCCCTAGCACCACGGAGAGGTGCCTGCACATCGCTAGAGGCCTTGTTCACGCAGCAATCCCCTGCGAAGCATATTTGTTGACGCAGAGCTCGTCCTGCGAAGCACCTTTTTACGCTCGCGGGGCTCAGGGCAGCGAGGGAGCACATTTTTACACTCGCGGGGCTCGGGGCAGCGAGGGAGCACATGTCTTACATCGCTGGGCTCGGAGCAGCGACAGCCGTGGTCACGGAAGCTCTGAAGTCCTTGGTTTCGCAGCACCCCCCCTGCGAGGATTATTGTTGACGCAGACCTATCCTGCGAGACACAGTTGATAACGCAGAGCCTATCCTGCAAGACACAGTTGTTGACGCAGAGCCTATCCTGCGAGACACAGTTGATAACGCAGAGCCTATCCTGCAAGACACAGTTGATAACGCAGAGCCTATCCTGCGAGACACAGTTGTTGACGCAGAGCCTATCCTGCGAGACACAGTTGCTGACGCAGAGCCTAGGCTGCGGAGAACTTGGTAATGCAGCGGTCTCCTGCAGAGAACTTGTTAACGCAGCGGTCTCCTGCGGGTCTCACTTGTCATCACAGCGTCCCCCTGCGGAGTTCACTTGGTAACGCAGCGCCCCCCTGCGAGGATTGTTGTTGACGCAGACCTATCCTGCGAGGTAGTCTTGTTSACGCAGCACCYCCCTGCGAGGATTGTTGTTGACGCAGACCTATCCTGCGGGGTAGTCTTGTTTTCGCAGCACCCCCCTGCGAGGCATATTGATGACGCAGACCTATCCTGCGAGGATTGTTGTTGACGCAGACCTATCCTGCGGGGTAGTCTTGTTTTCGCAGCACCCCCCTGCGAGGCATATTGATGACGCAGACCTATCCTGCGAGGTTTGTTGTTGACGCAGACCTATCCTGCGAAGCACCTTTTTACACTCGCGGGGCTCGTGGCAGCGAGGGAGCGCAAGTCTTACATCACTGGGCTCGTGGCAGCGACAGCCGTGGTCACGGAGACTCTCAAGCCCGCAGGCAAGAGAGGGACACCATGACACACCGGAGTGTGAGGACCGAAGTCCTGAATTTTTTTGGGCTGGGAACCGGGCTCCTTTTATATTTTTCGGCTACTTCTCTACCAAGGAACCAGTTGCGCAGTTGGTAGCGAGAGTCACGGTCTCGTTAATAAGCGTTGAAGCGATTTCAACGACGTTGAAGGGGTGTTTGGAGACTTTGTGGCCTACAGACTCAAGTCTCGACCTGGCCTACTTCCTCTCAAAATTGTGCGTTGAGTGTGGTGAACCACTTTCATCAACTGTTGAAAAGAAAGCAACGCCGCAAACGTATGGTTCGTACATATCATCGAATTTGCAATTAAATCGCTCAACGCGCTTGCATTCTACATGTCCCCATTTTAACCACGGTTACCATTTCTTAATGAGGGTTGAAGTGCTTCGACASATGCCGAAATAATGGGCTGCAGACTTTGTGGTCGACGGAAACGCTGAGCTGTACCTGGGGTTGGCCGGATGACATTTTGGTCTCACTAGAGTCAACCCTTCATCTCTAGGCTCGCGCCGCTGACTTTCATTTCTACTCGCAGCTGACTTATGTTGTCTTTACTAAATCTCTACCCCCTGGGCGCGTAGGCCTTGGCATACTTGCAATCTCAGGATGAAGATTGTCTTTCTTTGGCATGATAGCCAAAAAGGGTCCAAACCTTTTGAAAAGCTCAGACAAGAAACTGGGTCTAGTTTCCAGGACAACCATGTGAACTGATGCAACCAAGGCCCTCGAGCTAGGTTATCTTGATCGCCACCCCCTCGCAAGATTGCAACGCCACTATCACACTGATGAGACCCTGGAGACGAATAGCACCCGACGGGCCAATCAAACACCACACGTGAATTTAGACAGACGCAGGTAGGGTTCTGCGATGCAGATCTCAGCGACGACCCAGGGAACAGTAGATCAGGGAGGCTCTATTTGTGAAGAAAAAATGGAAACAATTGCAAAGGTCCAGACACGATCCACAAGCCCAAAGTTGGCCGCTGTCAGGGTCCGATGGAACGGGGGGTTGTTGCCTAGGCGGTACTGCTGGGGCAGGTGAGTATTTGGAATAACACGCAGACTTTGGCGACACAATGATAGGCTACAACCCGATCCGTGGTTGTGTTCTTGGTCGCAGGCATGAGAAGGTAAGTTCCCCTGTCAAGTGGCAAGCTAAACTTTGCCTATCTGGTCTGTAGAACGTTCTAGAAGCTACGTATCTTCTCCTGCAATAAGCCTTTCTCCGATGGTTATTGCTCTCTTTGGACCATAACAACACTTCCTCTCCATCTCTTCAAATCTACCGCTATTTCAATAACTCTAGCAGACGGCTTGTAAAGAACTATGCCAATTATGGACAAACCACATGAGCTTAAATAAAATGCCTCCGTTTTACTAAAACCGATTGGCCCCGGACAACAATATTTCGATGTGGGCCGGCCATCCTGCGGCCCTAAACCTTATTTCAATCGATCTGCACATCTTGATCAAGATGCTGAATTTAAAGAAACTTTCTAATAAAATGTTGGCCTTACCGCAGTAAATTTATCCTACATACCGCCCGGCGGAGATTGTAGTGTTTCTGTTCTAGTTCTCATTTTTGGGCTGCAAGGTTTAGTCACGAACAGACCAGAAAGTGGGCAGAAACCCAGGCTTGAATTCTTCATTAAAACCGCATTCTCTCACCGAGCGAGCATTTCCATTGTTCATTACAACAAACTCTCGAAATGATTTGCAGTTCCGCTACTGATCGGCAGYCCCGCTCGTGGTTCCGCAGTCTGTGTCAAACTTAATTTCCTTGTGACTCGGGCGTGGGTCGAAAGCAGATCGGACGCTTCGCTCCACAGATCACACTGTTTTCGACCACCGATTCAATCAAACCCCGCCAGGTATATTTTACTGGGCTAACAAGATTTCAGTGCCAGAGCCCCTTCCTACCCTGTCCTATCTCTCTATGGGAACGCGCATAGTACCGTGAATCCTTATACACTGTCCGCAGTATTTTGCAGGCCACATGGACCATGCCCCTGGTTTAGAATGACAAGGACGTGTAGCTGGGCCTGCTCAGAGGCACCACGACCATGCTCGAATGTTCACCTTTGACTTTGGAACTTTCTCACTACTGTTGTAATTCCAAACAAGGGTGATTGCTCCTTCCTATACGAAATCCATGGAGTGATTCATATCTCTCATGCTGAGTGTTCATTGTCGAGTAAGCACAGCCTTTATGGTAATAACATACACCAGGACTATTTCATCGAAATAGTTGGCCACTGTTTCTTCGACATAGCAATGTAGCGCTCCAGTCGATGACATGCTGCTAGTGTGGACGTTCTGTTCGTCGGTATCTCAGTTTCCTGGCGGCACAGACACGATGTACATAGTCCCACATCCAGGACGACGATCGTGTTCTTTGAGGCGAGTACGGAAGCGGTGCTGGCGTCACGCAGCCTATGGCAAAAGGTCAGCCTCTTGTATAGGAAGAATAAAAGTATTTCATACGTATTTTCGAGCGTGCTGTTTGAGCTGGTTTATCGCTGTCGCCAGACTGGCTAGGGTCGGCCGCTAGAATTGTTTGAAACCATTTATCAATGTTCCTTTGGGCAGAGTTATTGTCTGGCAGGGGTGATCGTGAACCGCTATCGACCAGCGAGCGCCGCACATCGCCTGGGCGCTTTTGTCTGCCTGAACGTCCGGGAACTTTGGCGCCAGTGCGACGCTGCTTCCGCAGAATATGGTACTTTTTTCCTCGTAAAGACTCAACGCTTCGATACACCTGATATTGTTCATAATATGCGTCGGAGAGGGCTTTCCACGACAGGCCCCGATGGGCATCCAGCCAAGAGAGAAGGTTTTTCTCCTCCCATTCTGGCCAGCCGCATGCGCTACGTGGGGACATGGTGAATGCTCGGGCAAGTCACAAAAGTGGGAAGAACGGTTGAATAAAACAGCAGAAAGTGAATTCGAAGAGGAAGGGTTGTTGAGTCTAAAAGATCATAATGTTGCACATAAATATGGCGATTGCGTTTATGAGCCATGGCTCAGCTTGGTGAACTGGTACCAGACTCTCACGACTCGCCCCAGCTCAAGCTTCTGAAGGCTAAAAGCCTTCAACTTTTGATGTACTGTGTTTCGTTGAGAATCAACAACGTTGAACGGCCACCGTGCACCTGTTAACAATATCACATGGTTTCACCAGTTCGTTGAAACATGTCCGACTCTTAGTGAGCCATGCAGAAATAGAATAAATATCTACGTGCAGAATCAGAATGCATGGATGAAAAATGCGTGCGCTTGCCATTCCTGTTATCGTGAGCAAGCACAACACTTAATTCTAGTCCCGCGATACAACTTGCTATAAAGCCGGAGTGCTTTCTCCTATCACACTCAACCAGAAGTGGGAACACTAGTCACCTCAGCGTAACTCAGACGCAGACATGGGCCGAATTCGAAAAGTCTCGCGCCCTCTTCGACGACCAGACTTTCGAAGCAGATTGCAACGTGCATTGTCTTTGTCTTCCTTAGAGTCTGAGGATACCGGCAGTGTGTCCAGCAGCGCTACAGGTGATACAACAAGGGACGAGTCACCTCAGGAGGAAAATGACTCAGGCGACCAGGAAAATAGCATCTCAGATGATGAGAGTGAGCAGGAAACTGCACAACAGCGGAGAACTGTGTTTGGACATGAAACAAACCTGGACATGCGCGGACAGACCCAGCCCTCCGGAGACAGCAATACGGTTGCTCTTGAATGCCTGACAGAGTAAGTAMAATCCCACACGGACGTAATTTAGAATTGGGAATTGGCCTGCTAACAATATCCAGACTACATAACCGAATGGGGTAAGTTGCGGTCGCTACTGAGTGAGAACTTAAAGCACTAACTGTCCCCGCAGGTCTATTGAGCGCTTATCGCATGACCAAGGCGCCTGGAATGAAGCCGTTCGCAACGATCTGGTTGACATCTTGGGCCGATTGGCAATCGTCGAGACTGAGGTACAGAAGGTGACCGGACAGGGTACAAACAAATCTACAGAGGGCCAGAAGACTGGGCGATCCATGCGTCGGCGGCAGCAGTGATGCGACCCAACTGTGTTTTGATATCCGACCCTATACACCAGAGGAAGGAAATAATTCGTGTTGGTCTTGAGTTGTGGATACGATTGTTTCACCGACTGAAAATATTACTGAATATGGACACTCTCATCATGGACGCTGAGTTGGAGGGTCACTGGAAAAGGTCTGATTGACCCAATGCGAGCTGGTACCAGGCGAGCCATGTATAGTTTGTCGTTGTATTTGGGTCTTCGAATTTTATCAATGCTTGCCTAGGTTGTGCACACCAAAGCTATCTCGCCCGAGCCGAGTGGCTATAGTCGCGACCCACTATATGTAAACGAGTACTTTAAGCCTTTTATTAGTTCCACCATTGCGGATGATTTGTACTGTCTAGTCCAGTATGATTGTGCACGGTTTGTACAACKGGAGACATGCCCCAAAGGATAAAGCCACAGTAGTACATAAGAATTATACGCCATGTAAAGATGATTGCATATTGGTTGCGACTGTTAAGGTGCGATCCTTCGCGATTGATACTAATAGAGTAGTTCAATGTGCCTAGTAGTTGAGCAATTGCTATTTGTGATTGAGTTAGATCAGGACATACTACGGCAAGCTTTGGATTGAGGAACGAGAAGAGATAACAACTGTAGTGCGCAAGAGAAGCGGGGGTTTCTCCATTAGACCCATAGCCACAAGGCCTAGCATTGTCCTGATCGGACTATCAAGATGCATTCCCTTTACATGGACTACAATAAATCAACTCCACAGACCAGCGTGCTAAGGTCTTTCCCATTTTTGAAGCGTATCTAAGCGGTGTGATACTGAATCCACCACGGCTGCGTCTCCACAAGTATCAGTCCCACCTACTCATTACATTTCTTAATGTATAAAAAAACAACCAAGCAGTCTGGAGTTGGTCGGCCTAGAGAGTGGTGAACCCGCCGTTAACCTGCGCCGAACACTGTATCGAGACGCCTGTGCTTACTCGTACTGGTGGTTCTTGGACCAAGGCGCCCAGCGATATTCTCCGGAGCAAGAAATTGGCAATACACATAYTTCGTAATCACTACYCTTAGAATGGTTTKGTGATAATGTTGCAGGAAGCCTGTTCATGAGCTATCTGCGCGTTGACTCCATTAAAAAGGCAATTTTATCCACAGGAAATTAAGACCCAGCAAGTCCAACGCAGATATTCGTTCAAACAAGAGATCCGAATTGGTTGGTCGCAGACGGCTCCTGCTGGCTAGGAAGCGGGACATTCGATTCAGAGAGGCTGAGGAGGGCATCGTGGCCCTGAGTAGCCGGGCCGCTTTGCTCGGCCGGGTCCGCGTGAGTCACCCCGGAGCCTGGCAAATAGGATGCCAGTCGTCTGTTCTGGAGGGCATCGATAGTGTTCCAAAATCGAGTGGTCGTGGATACCATGTCCCCGTGTGCCTGATCCAGAACCAGCTGAATATCATTCCATGGCACCTGATCCTGCAGAGCGGCATTTCTGGACTCTAGCTGCTGCTGCAACTCACAGATCTCGTGCCTGACCCGTTGACTGTCAGCTAACGCTGCATCTCTTGCTGCAATAGCCAGCTGCAATTTCGAAGTTTCGTCGGCTTTCTCGGCCTCAAGTTGTTCCAGCAGCTGGCAATGCTCGTCTCTCTCCTCTTCTCTCTCCTCCTGCGCTTTTTGGATCTCTTCCTCAACGATGCTCATTACCTGGAGACATTTCTTATGGGCCGCTTTATCATGTTCCGGCCTAGGCGTTTGTTTCTTCATGATGGAGGATGCCTAGCATAGTCAGTTGGGAGTACGTCAAGGTATGTCACCAGGGCAATGTTGGCCAAGGCAAATCCAGAACATATGGTGGAAGGTAGAGATTGGGTACCGTATGCTTGTGCAACCCAGTCGCCGGTTTGAGAGGGTTCCGATAGTCTTTAGATCTAGACCGCGTAGACCGAAGGGGATAACAGGAAGGCGCAGCACGCAGCTGTACTTCGCTACAGTGGTCTGCCTGTTCCCGGAAAGCCTTGTGATTCTTTGCCATGCTAGGTGTGTTCGATCGTGAGAGGAACAATAGCGCAACGAGACGTAGAAGGTTGAAAGTAATACAAGAAGTGAGTTTCGAGAAGTTAAATTATATAGTACGAGGAGACCCAAGCGCAGGACTTGAACCTGAATGAAACCGCTCTTGCTCCTGCCCAGGACGTATGCCAAACAAGGGTCATAATCCTAAGAAAACTGAGCACTGGGCATTAGTGCGAACGCACAAAACACCTACCGCTCGATTATGGAGGGTGCGAGCAACGGGTCCGCACAAAAATGTACGTTGTTGCATACAACACTGTCTCATGATAGAAAGGGCCAATCGGTCAAATCCCGCCCAAAGTTTCAAATGCTTTGTGAATTTTGTCGACTTCCACGACTCTCCGTTGGTCGGGCCTAAGAAAATAGCGGCCTTGTTTTACGAATAAACAATTCTCAGTTTCCTGTTCTAGATTCCCCAACAAGCCGTTACTTGAGTTTAGATCTGAATTTTGGTTGACCAGCATCATTAATACTTGGGCCCATGTTACGGGGGAAAGGCATTTTTTGCGCCCAAGACTCAGTAATGAGTGTATCCATCCAGCGTTCACCATAACATAGACATGCTTGAGGGATAGAAACCTCCAGTGCAACCAATCAAGCGGCAGTCATAGCAGGTACCTGAGCATGTTGTAATTGTCAGTTTAAGCTACGGCATGGGCCTCGGGCTTCATCAGTTGAGAGTTCTGCTGTCAAGCACCCAACTCGAGAGTCCTATAGCTCACTTCCCTGGTAGCCCACGTTCACAGTCTATGGATACTATACATCACGAGGCCGGTGTTGGCTTGAATCTAGATGAAGTTGGTACCAAATTGTAAGGCGTATTATTGGAGGTGTACATTTACTGTTGCCTTTGACGCATGACAACTAGGGTACTCAGTAGGCTGTTAGCGCATATGGGATCTCTGCCGCGTGCTCCCGTCAATCCAAGACCTCGCTCGCTACCTCATGGATGCCATTGGCTGACGATTGGATATCGCAGGTGCCAAGTTCGATCCCAATTCCTTCCGTTTGCAATGAGTTTAATATCCGCCTTGCTCCAGCAATTCCCGCTTTCGCCTCTGCTAACTCATCATGCAGTTTCTTATTGTGCGACCGAAGAATTTGCATATCGTGGCGGAGTTCATTGGCCTCAGCCCGGACCGTGTAACTTTCGTCAAGACAGTCATTCAGTCGGGCACGAGTGCGTTCCAACTCGATTTCTATGCTGCTATTAGCAGCCTTAAGCTTGGAAATCTCTGCTGTGAAAGAACCATCCATTCCGTCACCAAAACTCTCCRCCTCCAGGCTCTGTCAGCAATGCTGTATCAATAAGGATGTCTAGTAATGCTCACCCCCCTTGAAATACAGCTCGTATTTGACTGTGAGTGTCCCAACGCGGGCGGGGAAACAGCCTCGATTGAATGGCCGATCTCATTGCAAATTTTCCGGTAAAGATGAATCTTACCGCTACTCAAGCTAGATTTGAGCACACTAGCATTTGCGCTCGTGACGGACCAAGCGTATCCATCTTCAGGTCGCGGTTGGAGACGGACTTTTTCAGGAGCGACTACGATGCGAAGTCGGTCATCTAGGAGTATTAGCTGAGTTATTGTCAGTAGAGGGCCACAAATACATATATTGGCCGCTAGGGCTTCTCGACATTGCTGATTCAGTTTTAAGCGCTTCTCGTTGCTACGCTTAGGCATCATAGGGTACCTTCAGCACTCAAAGAATATCAAGGGAATGGGGACGCGGGTATTTAAAATATGACTCGGAACTGACCCTTCCGCCAAAACACCGGCTCAATGTAGGATCGATGATTCGTTCTTTCTCAAGTCGAAAGTGGTATCCGTGGGTGGGGCCCACCAGTATCCATTCAAATTGGGTAAATAAAGTTTCAGCTGAAAACTTGGATTAGTTGAGATTTGGTTGAAAGTCGGGTATAAGTTTTATTGAGACCTCATCAAGTAAACTGGGCTACTAAAGAAAACACAGGAAAAAGTAACCTCAATTTCTGTTCAAATACATCCTCAATCATTTAACTTTCGGTCGGCAAACGCTGGAATTAATTTGGTTGGGGCGTCTTCACGCTGCCAAAGATTTCTGCTTTCCAAGTTGCCGGCGGAACCGAAAGTAACTTAATGGAGGGTGGAAAGCTGATGCGACTGAGCAGACTGTCGGGTTCGCTAACAACATTCCCAAAGACCCAGCAAATATTGGAATATATATATTGAGCAAGATTGGGTCGACTCCATGTCTTTTGTGCCATCTATCTGTTAAAATTGCAATGACTCCAACAGCTCGCCGGCCCCGCCGCCAAAGACTAGCCAGCGCCCACGATCTGACGCCATTACTGTGCGACCCCTCAAAGCTTCTGCCATCAAAGATGATCACTCGCCATGCCGGTCGTAACATTCGCACTGACTCATCGAGCCCACCTTCGCAGCGAGCCAAGAAGGTCCTTGAAATGAGGGTTCATCATCGATTTCATGGCTCGCACGTTACGTTCCTAGAAGGACAGCCTGGCAGACCCCAAAGGAAGGGTGCCAAAGAAACCCCGCGCCGGAAGGGAGCAATTTCGCAGCGAGAGGCAATTCGATTGGATTGGATGCGGCGACTTCGTCCCAAGCCCCATAGACGTTGCTAGATCGGACAAGGATAGGGCAGACATGAAGCCCAGAGGGTGGCATGCCGCAACCACTAATTTCGTCATATCGTTGAATAGATTAAATTGACTTTCAAGACACTGAGGATGACAATGCAGTGCGTGATGAAGTAGCCCGTAGAAATGGACTCTATGTAGGGGATTGCTCAGCTAGGCATCCTATCGATTGGTATACGCAAAAATTGCCAGTATACAAAAGGATATTCTCTACGCTTTTATGATGCCTGTTGTATACAATTGCAATACAAGTGTCTACTGTAGAATAGTAGAATTCTTGGAATTGGGGCGCATAGAACGGGCCAGAAGAAATGTACGGATTTAATACTGATTGGTTGCACGATATGTGTGCCATTATCYGTGCCGTTCTCGAAATTATATACAGAGTTCAATGTATGTTTCTACGCAAGGGACTCTCAGAATACATATTCTTCAAAGCGTGTATCACCAAATTGCTCTGAGAGAGATCATGCTATTCTACATGCACTGAAGTAAGGGGAACGGAGTTTACGCTGTAGCCAGAGTTCATGGGGCGTCATCTTTTATTTTTCTTTAACTAATTTAGACTTGAAAACGATCCGTTGTGTGATTGATTCTTGCGGATATTCTATCTTTTAGAGACAGCACAAATAGCAACCTGTCAACAAAAGAAGGTCGCCATTTTACTAGTGCGCCCGAAGAATATTCAGCACCCCCTCTGCCTGATGATCGTAAGGCTCTCAACGACCTTACTAAGCCCATCCCCTATTTATTCTGCACTTTCTATAGTATACAAGAATCACACTCTCAAGTACCCGATTGGCTATGCCCGTACTAGTCCGTACTGTAACGACCACGTTCCGACACAACCTCCTGGTTTCAGTGATCTTATCTGAGTCATCCGTCCAGTGGCATCCACATACCATAAGCTAGTAGATAAGAAAGGACCCACCTATTTGGCTTACGGGATTGACTGCAGGGACGACGCCCAGATGGCGATGATGACCAGTTCGACCTGTTGAGTGTCAGCATTATTGCTATAACGGTATAACGTGGGAATCCGCGATTACCTCCAATGCGATCATCCACGATCTCTCCAACGTACCAATGACGGCAATCACAAGCAAAAGAAGTGCCATTGCAGAGAGATGACACGAGATACACCGCAACTTAGCTCGACCAGCAGTTGACTGTTGAAATAACCACCAATACCATGCAACTACACAAAGGTAATCCGCTAAGAGAATATAGAGGCTACCCAGATGAGCAGATTTCAAAAGGAAGGTTCCAACGAGGGAGACTGCTATTTTCGCCAAAGTTGAAGCCACAGAGAAAGAAGGGCATATGAAACGCAGTAATCGAGGTGTGAGTGGGTTTTCGCGCTGCTGGAAGATTATGCGAATGTACTGCAGCATTGTTAGCTCAGAACGAAGACACTGTATGTGACCGAGTTCGGTGTGCTGTCAACTTACCGCTTGTAGTGGTGGGAATATTGGTGTAATCCAAAAGAGTACTTGACTCCATGCTGGAAACCTGTTGCTCCAGAACAACCCAGTAAGGATAGCAAAGGAACTACAAGACAAGGCACACAGCGCTAAATCGACTTTATACCACCGCCAGCGTGGTTGGATGCAATACAAAAGAAATAGTCTTCCAAAGTTAAGAAGTAGAAGAATAGTCACCAAGACGGATCTGATGATGTTTTGTGAAACCACAACCATACTTGACTGCCAGTTAATGTTCTTGTTTGAACGAGGCCTTGAGATTTATATACTGTGACAGAGACATATTGGCCAGGTAATAGTGGATAAATTCCCAGGATGTCTTCATTTGATTCTAGGATTTTGTTATACTGAGTTTCCTGCCTATTAAAAGCAGCTGCCCTCAATCTTATGGCACTGAAGGTTAATTGAGGATTCTCAGTTGAGGCTTCGGAGCAACACTTTTGCTCTTTTTCTGCGCAGACCCGAGAATAGATACCACATTTAAAGCTTGCAGTATAGTTTCTGATTTAGCGTGCATCATGTAAGACCACATTTACAAGGGCCAATCACAGTTGCAGTATCCTGCTTTCACATAGACATCGAGGATATGCAGAGGTGGTGCATACAGTTATAAATGCCTAACTCAATTTCTGGAGAGCACTGCCATTCTCAGGACTCAGTCTTCGGACCCGTAGAAAAAGTAAAGTGTGTGCTCGCTACAATATGCCTGGAAGTCACACAATGTTTTGATAAAACAGCATTCACCTTTAAAATGGCTGGAATTAGCCATAGAGTACACAGTGTCTTGAATGAGTACATCCCAAGGGCAGTTTTCATGCACCGCAGATTCTCCGTGTCAGTTTCAGCAGCCCATGGTTGTCTGCCCTGGACGGACTCATTAGCTTATTGTGATTACTCCTTCGGCCGAAACCGTAACTCGAACCTTTCCTCAAGGCTCATAATTTGATGATGTTTTATCATCGGGAAATCAATACGTGTCTCCTTTCCAAAGGGTGCTGGGATCAGAAAATGCGGAGACCGGGGTTACAATATCCGTTCACCGTCATGATAGTATCTTGCTATTCGTCGGCACACTATGGAACGGAGCAAAATGGATAGCTACATCACTAAAACATCAAAGTAAGTGAGATATGCTCTATTCATGGGTTTTAATCGCTTATAATTTTCACTGGCGGTCTGAAGTGCCTATATATTGTGTTGGCCGATGAGTAGTTGTTCCAATGAAGTTACCAAATTGGCAATGATATATAGATTGTGTTTCCCTTTTCTCACTCGTGTCAGAAGGTTCCAGACAACAGGTTATACAGGATATCGTTAATTGGTTCCTGTAATCTACAGCATGCGATGTGCAAATGAACGTCGATAGACGTGACAGAAATACTTCTGCTATTTTAGGTAAAGTCAATCCGCTCGGAATGTGGGACTTTTCAAATTGATCACGTTTCTCCTTGCTCCTCGAAAAAATACACGGAGGCTTTCCCAACTAAGAAACAAAAGTTAATGACATAAATAAGAGATAATAATGAAATCGAAAACAGCATCTGGATCACCGCGACGCAGACATTTCATATGGTGAATAAGTCACGCACTTGAATGTTAACGGCTCATCTAGACAGTAGACCGGAATAAACCGAATGATGGACAACAGGACATGACGTTTCATGCGTGCGAGACTTTGTAGTCCACTATTGCCCATACTTCCACACACTAGTCTATATCACGACATGTAAGGAATTGCCACCTGCAACACCGCTTTGGAATACTCCACGAGGCCGTATGTCAAGACCAAGTACATACCATGGAGACTGGGCTGCCAGAACTGGACCATTCCAATTCTCTCAAGAGGGCGCAAAGCGTACAGAGCACAACCGCAGAGGTTGAGAAGCACTAGTCTGCCGAATGCAGTGGCCAGTGGAGAGGGAGTGTGGAGCGGCTCGGCGAATGCGTGAATGGACGGTACCAAGGCCAACAGGACCACTGTGGCAAATTGAAGAGACAATCGGGCGGAAAATGCCCCCATGTCCATGTCCTTGAGGTAGCCGTCCGAGAGGCTTCCAACCGCGACCATTGTGAAAGCCGATGCATACCCAAGTTGTAGCAATGGTTGGGCTGGAAAGAGAAAAGCGATCGTGGGAAGAGCTGCGGTCCAAACCAGGAATAAACCACCAAACCACACGGAATCTTGCTCTTTCCTCATTTTCTCCTTCTGGAATGCACTGAAGCAATTCTGAAAGATAACATACAGATACCATATGGCACTTCCTCCACCAAACGCCATCACTGTTAGAGCGTATGGGATTGACTGTTGAGATGAGGGGAAATGGAAGATCAAGAACATAAGTAAATAAATGACAAAGTATGAGAATCCAAGCGTGCCTATGATGACACCTATGGCGCAGTTGCGCAGGTTTCGGTAATCGAGCGTGTCCATTGTGTAAAGTTGGGGTAAGCACCGGCCCTCTTGAGGCAGCATCCCTCGGGCGAGCATTTGGCTTTATAGACGAGAGTGGAGCTCAGTCTTTACTCGTTGACCGTGGGTCAGGTATTGCAAAAACATATGTGTTGGAATAATGATGGGTACGGTGTTGATCACCAGAACGGTAAGGAACCATCATATCTGTGGCGACCACCCACCTCAACGGCCGGCGCCTCAGAAGTGACCGCGTTTATGTTGAGTTGCCAGAAACTCTTTTTTTGCCTCATCGATATTCAATCTGACCAACCGACTGACAGTCCTCCCTGACTATGTAATTGGTCTCTCTCATTATGCAAATGCAAGACCTGAGAGTTCGTGATTCTACCTCTCTTCCATGATAGCACCATGGAAGATGTTGTACAGATTGTACGCCAGATCGGTCAACAACAAGCTCATAATGCTTATTATCGCGATTGCTATTCCCTCTTCAAGCTACTCCAAGAGCTCACAGAACATACGTTCACCGAACTACAAAGACTTTACAAATCCGGCACCGAGCGCTCGACCAATTCTGTCCATCAACTTCTCCGAAATTTTCAGAACACAATCTGTAATCTGGTTGAAAGAGCATGCGAAGCCCAAGCGGAATGCGAGGAGTTCTGCTCAGTGAATGAATCACACTCAGCGCGCGTTGTCTTCGAGCCCATCAGGAGA
>PKQL01000642.1:0-15617 GCA_002916455.1 Penicillium sp. CF05 | reverse complement strand
CCAAAATATGGCCCCAAAACCCAACCCGCCCGGGTTTGACAAAGTCAACATTACATACAGTTAAAAGAAATAAAAGCAATTTGGCCCCTCCATGCATAAGGCCAAGAAAAGAAGAACAAAAGATAAAAGAAAAAGAAACCCCTAAAATGCACTGCGGGATTCTCTGCCCTACATATTCATAGTCACAGACACCGAACTCAACGGAACAGAACAGATATGCAGACGGAGTCGCTCGGAGGGCAACGAGGAATTCTTCGCAACAAGGCACCAATGGATGTCCATGCGAGTTCGAGTATATGTACAGACCATGTCGAATGTATGGAACAATTTCTAGGAACAATTTCCAGATATCAGCCTGCCGGGAACCGGGATAGAAAGAGAATCACAACGAAGTTTGGTGATATACAACAACTTCACTAGGTATAGTTAGGAAGCGTCGAGGGAAGAAGGAAGGGGCGGTAGATAATGTGAGTGTTGTAACGGTGGTCGGCGGGGCGGATCAAATGTGAAGAGGTGGACTGGACTGGACTGATCGGGGCCGGCCACATTTCAGTTCGATAGCTACGACGGGTTATCCGACGCAGCAGCCTTGGGAGGCGGCTTGCGTTTCCCGATCACAAGGCCTTCATCTTCCGACTCATCCTCGTCCTCGTCATCGCAGTAGTACCTCGACTCGTCCTCTTCGGTCGACCGAAGCGAGGTCGGACGAAGGGGTTTGAGTGTCTCTCCGGTTCGGAGCATGGAGGGTACTTCGTCCAAGTTATTGCCCTTGGCCGAGTAACCATCACCGGAAAGAGACGATGCGTTTGAGACGACAGACGGAATGCTGGGGTGCGAGGCACTCTGTGACATGCCGCTAGTGAAGTCGTCGGCAGAAGAGGAAGAGATAGTGGCCGAGGTGGAAGTGGCTAACCCATTGTTGGTATTGTCGGGACATCCCTGGTTGGCAGGTGGGGTGATGGGCGGGAGAAGGAGCGATTCAGTAGAGTACATCGCGTAGTCAACTCTTAGAGTACCGCCTTCATTCGCATCGATGTCGCTCCGTCTGCGGCGCAGGAGTGCATCCCTTGTGAGGTTGAGAGATTCTGCAGATGATGCATCTTCGAGTTGCGAAGATCGCTTGCGCCGGCTGACATGACTAGGGACCAATTGCTCGGCAGAAGGGAGTTCCTCTTCATGCCACAGGCCGGGGTTGCGCACTTGACCATGGGCAGATGCATTGCTGACAGCGATGCTAGGCTCAGCAGAACAACGTTCTCCACCCGCATGCAGAGATCCTGACTCGCCAGACGGAGAAGTGCGCCGACTGCGACTGCCTCGTGATGCCCGTCGAGTAGCTCCACTGAAAAGACTACCGAAGTTGGTCGGTCCTAGGGCTTCGATGATGGAAAACGGCCGACCAGTCGATGGGGCATCGGATCTGGATGACTTGACCGTCTTTGAGGATTCTGCTGTAGACATTGAGGACTTTGCGCGACGAGGAGGACCAGGGCGGGGTGTCACGGCAGGAGGTGGAGTGGCGAGCTTGTGCGCAGCAGCAAGCTTTGCTGCAGCTGGCTGCCCGGCATCGAAATAAGTTGCCCAATCGCCTTCATCCACAGGGCTTGCAGTAACGCTCTGGGCTAATGGGTGTCCTTGACTGCCAATTTTGAGCGGCCGGAGAAATTCCTCGTCCCCTCGCAGACTGGACCGACGGCTGTCGCGGGAGGTTCTCCCGAAGGTGTTGTTACTTGAGGTAGAGGATAAGGTCTCGGTAGACGGTGTTGTGCTCGATGTGCGCTTGCGGGGTTCCTTGTCCTTCGATCGACTGCCGAACCATTTGGCGACATTTGACCGAACGCGTTGAATAAAGGGGACTTTGCTGACAGCGCTTGTAACTTCTTCATTCGAGACCTCAATTCGCTTACCCTTGCTTTGGTAGCCAGGGTCAGTCTCCTCAATCCAGATACGAGGGTTGGGAAGACCATGGAGTGTCCAAGGGTGGTGTTTGATCTCTTTTATGGTGATTCTTTTGATCGGGTCTTTGGTCAACAGGCGCCTGAGCAGGTCGTATAGCTCATCGTCGATATCCTCATAGACGAGCTCATCGTCATTTCTGAGGTTCCACTGATTTGAGTCAGACGCCTCATCCATCACGGGCACAAGGCGCTTCCGTGGAATAAAGACTTCCTTCTTAACGATGGTCTGGAACATGCTGTACCCATCATCCGAAACAAACGGTAGGCGACCAAAGATCATTCCGTACAATGTAACACCGAGCGACCAAACATCGACCGCGCCAGTGATCTTGGGGATCGACCCAATGGTCTCCACAAAGTCATCGCCGGTATAACATAATTCGGGAGCATAGAAAGCCGGGGTACCGACAGTCTTGGACAATTCACGGGCATCATCCAATTCCGTCGCATCGGTCTCGCCCACCTGCTCTTCTTCCTCGTCCCGCATTGGGCGTCCCAGGTAGGAAACACCGAAATCAGAGATCTTCACCCGATGAGTGCCGGTGACGAGTAAATTGGCTGGCTTGATGTCCCGGTGGATGATACCCTGATAGTGGAGGTATTCTAGGCCAAGTACCGAGTCCCGGAATGCGCTGCGGGCTTCGGCGATAGTCAAACAAGGAACGAATGCCATGTCGTCGCCCTCCGCGGACCACTCAGGTTCAGAGGGGGCGTAACCAAAGCTACTAGAGGCTGTGCTGGAGCGACGTTCGAAGGGGTAATCTGAATAGGCGCCATACATGCTGCCCTCGACGGCACTTAAAGACGGGTCCTGGGTGAAGGATGGACTTGAGTCATCTGTTACTGCAATAGAACGGCTAGATGATCTCCTGATAGGAAGACCAGACCCGTCATCCTCCTCATCTGAAGATTCCGCACCGTGCTCCAAACTCCAGGCGGGGATTGGCCCTTGCTGGGCATCCGCAGCTTGTGCTTCAATCCGCTCACGAGCCCTTTCCCGTTGCCGTCGCAGATGCTGAGCAGTTCGAATGAATTGGTGGCTCTCTTCCAGGAAAGCAGGAGTGTCTGGGATTCCATTCTTTTCCCGCTCAAGGCGCAGCTTGTCGACGTGGACAATTTCTCGTAGACCCTTCTTGCGCCAGACAATCTCGCCATTTTCAACGTACTCCAGCACAATGTACACCTTTTGTCGATTCGGATCGTCGATGACTTCGAGCAGGCTGACCACGTTTGGATGCCGTGCCTTTTTCAGAATAGCCACCTCCTTCTTAACTTTGTCTTCTGGGTTGCCCAACTTGCCCAACCGACGGCGAGTGGAGTACCGCTGGACAATCTTGATGGCGACCTTCTGCTTAGTTACAACATGCTGACCTAGTTTAACCTTGCCATGTTCACCACGTCCAAGCTCTTCGAGGATCTCATATTGGTTGATGGTTTTGTTTCCCGTAACCATGTCCCGATCAACTTCGGCGGTGTGTGTTTCCTTCGGTGGTTGAAGATGTGATGGATGGAGAAGTGAACTTCCCGTCGAGACGTCATCGTCCGACCCGGATGGCGTTCCCATGCGAGAGTGTCTCATGGAGAAGAGCCCTGGGCTCGACACCGGAGTGTTACCTGCGGTACGGATACCACGGGCATAAGAGTGTCTGGGTAGCGGGTCTGGTTCTGCGAGGTAGGGTGGATGCCAGGTGGGATGCACCTGAGACTGGAGGGAGGCATAGGATTGATCGGGGTAAACTGGTAATTGATGATCCGAGTGTCTCGAGGCTCGTCGAGTGGTCCTTCCAATGCTTCCATTTTCCGATCGGACATCGACCACGATACCTTCGTTGAGGGCTTGTAGGGAACTCGATGACGAGCGATTCGACGGGGTTCGAGCACCGTAAAGGCCTGGGAAGGCCTGGCGGAAGGTCGCTGTGGCTTCTGACACATCGGTAATAATGGACGGTTGTTCGGGTGATTTGGACGGGGGGCGAGACTCGGGATGGTCGTTCGACGCAGATGGTAGTTGCGATGACTCGTCGGACCGGCTGAGGTTCCGCTTGTGATTTTTTGAGACATGACGATTCCGAGCTAACTGATCCGGATCCTCCAGACCAGCTTGCGAGGACCGAATTTCCGTCATATTCCCCTCTTTCTTTTGTGATATTATTTCAAAGGGAGAAGGCCGAGGCAACTGTGCCGAGAGTGCAGTTGAGCATCCTAGTTGAACATCCTCCGATTCGACTCTTTTTTGGGGGGTACCCCTCGTAATGATTGATTCAAGGTGAGCTGACAAGAAGCTCTGTTGGCACGCACGAACAGGTCGGCATTACTTTCGTGAGGTCAGAAGGGATGGCGACAACTATGCAACGGAAACCGTGTACCGGACAGCGGGTTGTCGCCTTAGGGGGGGGAAGGACACGAGGTAGACCTGCTACTGCACGAGGATTTGAATGATCCCACATCCACACGTGGGGACTTGGATCAAAAAAAAAAAAGGAGTGCCGTTGTAGCAGATGCTATAAATAATTCAGGTTTAGGCTCATTCGGAAGGCCAGTTCTCGGGGATTGAAGTGGGGGGAGCGAGATCGGAATCAATCAAGAATAAGAGACCCGAAAGTAACGTGAAAAGGAAAGCAAAACAGCTAAGCTGTAAGAATTGAAGGAAAAAAAAGAAAGAGAAAAAAAAAAAAAAGATGTGCAGACCGAGACAAGAGGGGATAGTTGAAGAGTTGAAGGGGGAGGTTGGGTGGGTAATAGGGTAGAGCGATSGTCGGGACGCCAAGAACCAAAATAAATTTACCAAGTCGATGGTCAAGAATGGTATAGAAATATGTTAATAAAAAGTAATAAAAAATAAAAAATAAAAAATAAAAAGGATCATAACTGTTAATTGATTAGGGAAATTGAATACAATATTGTATATCAGATTTCAGGTTTTACACATACCTAGTGGGGCTGTCAGCTCTGAAATTCCTAGCTCTTTGCATATTAATCTAAGATCTTTATATTCCTATACAGAGTACTGATCATTAAAAGATTATACACATGTGCATCTATGTAGCCCTAATGCGATGTTCTTTCTTAGTGGCGGATTTGCCACCTTGGGTCTTTACGTCGAGGACTCATCCGTGGACAGCCTTAATAGGGAGGGAGAATTGACAATTCCCATGGATCCTAACAGATTGCAGATTGCAATAGACAGACTAGAAACCATCATGCCAAGTAAGCAAATGGCCGACCATGGTTGCCCAACGTATGACGATTCTTATTTAAAAAATATTCCTTCTCTGTATAAGCTGATACTTAGATTATTATATGTAGGTTACTCCGGCCCTGGCTATATATCCTTTTGCCTCCAATCGTATCAAGTCCGCTCATCACTTCTGCCCGAACTGCTGGGCCCTAATACCGGAAACTGTATTTACTATACTCCGTAGTATGGGTGTCATTTTCAAGGATCCCATTTCCTGTTTTTTTCCTGTAGTTCGTCCCAACCAGCAAAGAAAAGGCAAAAATGGTGTTGTCCATGGATGGACCTTCCACTCTTTTCGGCTTGGGATACTAACTTATATTCAATGTTGTCCATATATACATATTATAATATGTATACATATAGGTATGCTTATAGATGTATATGAATGTAATAGACTATAATACTCTGTCATAATATAATACAGAATACCAGTCTCCGGGAGGCGTCCTGCATGAAGCTCTTTAGGGGAGGAAATCCTACCCGTCTGTGCGTAAAAGTGTCCGTGCGCTACTCCGTATACTCGACGTCATATAGGGGTCTGGCCTCTAATTAGCCTTCTTGTCTTCATACAGATAGTATAGGTAGTAAATTTCATAGGGATATCCTCTTGGCTAATACCGTGATTGGTAATAGAAAGTCATGATTTCTTGTGGCGTGTAAATCTTTAAGTATGATCGGTGATTTGCCGGCTTACATTGGTTGCAATTCAAGGTTATAATTATTCAATTACAACTCTCAGCCTAGAGAATCAGAGAGATTCAGAGACGAGGCGCTATTTCTCGCTAACAATCCCCACAACCTATGGTGCGGGGGTTACTCGATCGACTGGCGAAAAAGGGGCCAAGCGGACTAGACAAGGATGGTCGCGGGGGGTCTAATTAGCATACTTGGTAGTCTACCCCAGGCCTGACTCGAGCTAATGCACTAGCCTATTCATTAGGAGGTACATCGATGAAACTCATCCTCATGTCAGGAAGTAGGCAACTGCATTGAAGATGCCCTGTCGCATGTAGAGTGGTGGAATAGCTGATCAATGGTTATATGCCGCATCCTAAGCATTAATGGTCATCTTATGGTACAGGAGAGCGTGCCAGAATACCAATCACTCATACAAGTGTTGTACAATTTGCCCCGCACAGTGGGAGTTCGGCCTGAACATCCGAGACAACACGCTCTGCAGCCATTTCCGGCGCTGATGCATGCGACTCCAAACCAAACCATTCATATAAAAGACCCAATGACAGGATCATCGTAGGCAATTGTTCGAGTTAGATACTCTTTGACCTTTTCAATAAAATAATAATCTTATTCTGCATATGCTGACTTTATTTCATTCGATTTTATATCCTGGTTCAAACCATTATTTAATTTTCTCCAAGACGCATGTACCTACAGTACCTATAGTCCCCGAGCGCCACCTGTACTGCAAAAGCGATCAAAGCACACGAAGATGAGCATGGTCTCTGCTCACCGCGAGGCGCAATGCCGTTACTATTCCTAATTCTATATCCCTCATCCACTTTGGGTTCTACGCTGATACTTATTGAGGGAAATTACTGGGGTTGATCCTGCTGTGTGACAAAATGGGTAAGGGGGTTCTTTCGCTCTCTGTCTTTGATTGATTCACGGTCGACCGGGCATGTGCACGTCCTAGTTCCTTATTACTCTGTGTTAACGTCGAACCGGATTTGCAATTTGGCTGTGCTGAACACGGGAAATTAGACACCCGTGGACTAGGCGCTATTGTGTATGGTTATGGTTATGCACAGGCACGATGTATTATGGTTTGATTTATATTATTGTTCTAATTAATATCTACCCCGTAATTGTTTTGATTTTGAAGCAAGCATCACTGGAGACTTTTAAGGTGTTTGGTACTTAATAATCATAAAATGGAATAGCCCTGTAGATACCTCTGAATTCCTTCTTTCCACATGTGGTTGTACGCAAATCCAGAAGCTGCGACTCTCCTGTCTTGAACTCCCGTCTACAATCCATATATAAGCAAAGTGCACGCTCACAAAGTATCGGATATTGCCCATCCTTGCCAAACAAGGCTAAAACCCGTATCCAACGATCTCATTTACTCGTAAAGATCGACTGGCTGAAATCGACTTAACTTCCCCACTTATGTTTGCTTTCCCCTTCGCTTCTCGTACTCCTGAGACTCGGCATCCCCGCAAGCCGGTGACTGACGATGGTAGCCGCTGAGTCTGGGTAGTCGGTTCGAATATTCCCTTTTGCGTGCCTTCAATAAGCGGTATAGCTATATGTTGTGCTTACACTGCCAGCTCCATCTGTATCGCGGAACGTAGTCTATGCTTAGAATAGATTTCCCTTTATAGCCAGATATATACCTACTCTGTGCTCACGTGTCCGATAGTTCTAGTTCTCCTAACAAAACTAGCGAAACAGCTTATTTTTATATCTGCGAACTGGCTACACAAAGAACCTAAACGATGGTCGGTTACCCTGCCAAACTTGGGTGTAAACCTGGGAACCCGTAGGGATATGACGCCGTGTTGAGGTGTTGAGGTCCGATACTTTGCTCCTTTTTACTATTCGTCCACGTTGGACATGCTTTGCTTAATAAACGGTCATATGATGCCCGTGGATCTACCTATATGTACTCAGTGAACGCTTAGGGCATGCTAAGTGAGTACTCAGACCAGGTCAAAACTGCTCCCAAGGTTACCCTAGCCACCTGCTTGATAGGTTGAAAGAATCCATCCTAGAGAGTTGTGAACTTACTACACGAAGTAAATCTTACTTGTATGTGCCTTGCTGGATGTGTGCATTCTATTGTGGCTCTTTCATGAAGGTCGGGAAACTTACGGCCTACATTCGCCTTTGCCTTTCAGCACTTACAGATTATTGCCCCTAATGGGTTCGCAATAGGAAAGGCTAGAGGGCTTTCGTGCAAAGATCACCCAATGACAGAAAAGTCGGAATGCATACACACGTGTACTTACTCTTATTATATATTGTGTTTACAGGACTACGATATGACATATTTTCCAAACGAATCACTATCAATGGCAAATCCCCGAGTTACAAGCTGCTAGAAAGACGTTCACACCTGAGTACCTATTACCATGCATTGAAAGCCGAATGCTAACTTGTTCAGACCGGCGGAATCCAACTAAAATAAACATAAGCTAACATACCACTATATGTGGGTGACTATGAAGGCATTAAGACATCGTCAACATCCTGGTTGATCTATGAGCACGACGCGAATGTCGGAAAACTTCCCTTTATGCCCGAAGCACCAGTTACAAGGCGCTTATTAGCATCCTGCATGTAGGCGCTACGAGAGCCCATTAATGATTCAAATGTGACGGGTAGATCAGCTATCCGCAGAAACTGACCTTACGTGTTGTGGCTTCAAGACACAACCTGGGGAAAACCTAGTATTCCAGAAATGTGACACATGCATTACACCCGTTAGACGTAAGGTCCATCTATCATCAATAATGCTACCATGATTGCAGCAAACATCATACCTTCCATTGTGCATTTACTTCACGTCAGAATGACCAAGCGTGCAGAGACGCCAATAACTTGCACTACATTATTAATCTTACAATTACGCCTAGTATAAGGAGGCCACGCTCCAGCCTGCTGAGAGTGCTGTTATGAAACTCCCCTTCCAAGGCCATAATGGTTTTTGCCCTTCGTTCATCAAGAACCCCTCCTTTCAGTCAACTCCTGTCACGTCTTACTCAGAGACGTGGAATTGCGACCTCACCTATCGCCATGACACCCCGCATCATCGACACGATCAAAAAGGACCACCGGGAGATTGAGTCATATTATGGCAAGATAATAACCTCCAAGGACCCGGACGAACAGACCCGCTTCCAGAATATGTTTACCTGGGAACTAGCTCGACACTCCATTGGAGAAGAGCTTGTTATATATCCTCTCTTCGAGAAAACGCTCTCTGATGGCGTGCAAATGGCCAATAAGGACCGTGATCAGCATATGCAAGTAAGTTGGGCTCTTCTGCTATCTAATATGTAAGTACCTACCTATAATGCTAACGTGATGTGATGGGCTTAGGTTAAAAAGCAACTGAAGGCATTTCAAAACATGACACCTTCAGATACGCAGTTTATTCCTACTATCAGGGAGCTGATGGAGCACCTTTCCGATCATATCAAAGAGGAGGAGAGAGACGATTTGCCTAGACTAGAGGCAGCCTTGACCCAAGAGGATAGTGAGGACTGTTCTAAGACCTTTGGCCGAACGAAGATGTTCGTCCCTTCACGTTCTCACCCCAGTGCACCAGACAAGCCTCCGTACGAGACCGCTGTCGGGCTTCTAGCGGCGCCCATTGATCATCTCGCCGACCTCTTCCGTAAGTGGCCTGATACTTCGGGGATGCCTAATCCCACTACCAAATAGAATTCGCTGGTGTGAGACTGGCTGTGTGTATTCTACTGGAACTCCTCCTGGACGTTGTGTACTTAAAAACTGCTGTTCGTTGGTGCATAGTACTATCGAATATGTACTCTATATGTTGAGACTGGTTTACTAGTTTGGATTGAGGCGGTGATCCACGAATTTGGTTCAAGATATACAATCCACAATTACGGCGACGTGACGGAAGATCAACGTAGACACCATTATGGGGCACCAGCTTCTCTCAGGTTCTCCTTGCCACTGCCATGCTGCTTTTGGACTTGCTGAACCTTTGTTCTCGATCTTCAGTCTATTGAATATAAGATGGTATATGCTTATTTTGCGAAATATAAGGGGAGGCTTGATTCCTACAGTCCTTCGATATTCAATGACCATGGGAAAGCTTTCAGTGGAGGCAAATATAGACATGATAGACGTCAAGGTGACTCTATCGCATCTGTGAAAGGGACACCTCGTGGCGTTGAAATATTCCTCGAAACTACCCCTGATGGAACGTCGCGAGGCCATGGCAAAGCTTCCAGTGGAGGCAAATATAGTAAACAGGGGTTAGACGTCAAGGTGACTCCATCGCATCTGTCAAGGGGCACCTCGTGGCGTTGCAGATTGCATATAAATAAGGAGTGAACTTGGCCTAGGATCATACATACCAACTCTCGAAACTATCAAGCACATAATACTACTCTGTACATATTACAACATATCGCAATGGTCGACAACCCCAACCCCGGTAATTTCCACAACCGACCTCACGAAGAGGTCGAGAATATTGCTCGAAAGGGCGGGCAGTCTAGCCACCACAGCGGGTTTGCTTCTATGGATCGCGAGAAGCAGGTTAGTACAAATAGTATTTTGATTTAGTGAAACTCAATAATAACTCACAATTCTTCAGAGAAACATCGCCTCCAAAGGCGGACACGCTTCACGTGGAAAATTCGAACCGGGAAGTCCGAGAGCCAAGGAAGCAGGTCGGAGGGGAGGTAAAGCCATCCACCATCAGCAGGAGGAGCCGGAGGAATAAGGTGATCACTTTATCGCGAGGCACGGGGTTCGCAGCTGGCAAGCTAGGTCTAGCTACCCTTTGTGTGGTATAAATCAAATGAATTAGCTCTTCCAACTTTTTCTCCAGTATAGTAGAATTTGTAATAGGCAAGCTCCCGTATTTGGATAGATTCCTAAAGTGAGTACGGAGTAACTATAAACTTAAAAAGGCAGTCGACATTTTATGCTCTGAAACACATCTGATATCCGCTCTACTAAAGGCCCACTTAGGGAATCTTAAAACGTCAAAACGGATTCCAAGATTTGAGGTAATCTATAATGTAATTAGTCGAGAGAATCAATGAAATCATAAAAACAGATTTTAATAATGCTACTGCCTGCATATGACATGATATGCATGAAAACATAGAAACACGCAATCACCCACCGTTGCCGGGCAACGAGGTCGTCGATCAGAGTCAAATACATTAAGTTCCCTCTTTCTTTGTTTGTGAGCAAATAAAGTGAAGTTAATAAAAGTGACTGTATGGTACTCTTAATGATTGGCCTGGTAATATAGAAAGGGCGAGACCCCTAGGTCTTAAAATCACAAACTTGTTTACTGAAGTTCTACAATGTTATTTCCCTTTAAATGTTCATCTCTCTGCCTTTCTACCTTTTCAACATCGACAACATTAACTGTCAAATTAAATACCTACATTGCACTATCCGAAAATAGACCTTCACGTGGCACGTCATGCTCGCCGATCCTGGAATGTATCCTTGCTTCTGATTGTCTCAGATCGCAAACAGCATGAAGCATCGCAAGGCAAAGGCACTCCTTGCGCTTGCGCTAGTTGGACCCTCTACTGCAATCCCATACACCCCATCCTCCATATTCCTTTCCCCACAACATAATGACTTCATCGCATACATCCTCCGACCCAGCTCCACCGGTGAAACCGAGTTCGTCTCTCTCAACCTGTCCAGCAGCATCGATGCCAAGAATCTATCATATCAAACCCTACTGAAGAGCACGCCATTCTACAGTTCAGATCAGAACTCGGCTTTTATCTCCGCCATCAATGACCAAGGGCTGATCACAGTCTACTCGGGAAATTGCCACAGCGCATCGGATAGCCCGGAACTATGGCAGTTCCGCCCAAACAGTAAAAGCCCAATTGCCAATGGGACTTGGGATAGACTACCAGTCATCACCAGCGACGCAAAAACTGCACCGAACTACCTGGCGGCAGGGTTTACGTATTCAGCATCCCGCCACGAAGATGAGAGCTCCTTGTACGCTTTTGGTGGGATGTGTCCATTCGCGAACAGCACGGACGAAACATGGATCTCGGCAGCCAACTACTCCCGCTCGACGGTGGTGTTAGGACCGAGTCCCTATTACAACACCAAGTTCACCGCCGCCATTACTGGCAAGCGCGCACCGCCCGTCGCTGAAGCTGGAATGGCTGTCGTGCCCCTTCAGCCTACCTATGCTGCCGGCTCTACGGGGAAACAACAGGACTTTTTGTTTATTGGTGGTCATACCAGACACGCATTCCTTAACATGTCGCAACTTGCCATTTTCTCGCTGCCGCAGCAAAGCTGGAGCTTTGTTTCTGCCATCTCGAATTCGACGCCGGAGACTGAACGGGAACTGACTGTTCGGGATGCGATTTCTATTGAGCCTCGCTCCGGTCACACTGCGGTTCTCTCGGAAGATGGCAATAAAGTGTTTGTATTTGGAGGTTGGGTTGGGGATATGACTGTCCCTGCTGAGCCGCAGTTTGCAGTTCTGGATCTTGCAGAAGGGTTTGGCGGAACCACCGAATGGATTTGGACAGCGCCCTCCGAAGGATTAGGGATCGCCGAGGGTGCTGGCATCTTCGGACATGGAGCCGCAATGCTCCCTGGGGGCGTAATGATGATTTCCGGGGGCTACAATATCCCGAAACCATCTTCCAAGCGGGCCTCAGCGACTGCACAGCCCAACCAGCAGCTCTACCTCTACAATGTGACATCGAGCAGTTGGGTCACTTCTTACAGCAATCCGGCAGCCAGTTCCTCGAATGCTTCCCCCCGTTCCAGTAAGCTTTCATCATCCCAAAAGGCTGGCTTAGGCGTTGGGCTGGGCATTGGATTCCCTGCTGCCTTGGCCATCGTTTTGTGTGGATGGAACTACCACCGAAAGCGCCGTGTAAAGAGCAAGCGAGACTCGCAGCTACGGGAACTTGCTTTGGGGGCAGAACGAGCACACTTTTGGGACCGAGATTGCCCGACACAAGCAAGCAGTATTCGGAGTTCTGGAATGAGCGAAAAAAGGGATGCCCCATTGTATCCTTGGTCGGCAAATCGCAGCCAGACGGCACGACCCAACTGGAAAGACCAGGGCGAAGGCACAGCGGAGAGGACTGGGCTGCTGATGGACCCTCCTAGTCCAGTCAAGAATAACCGGCCCCCTGTGGTACCTCCAGTAAGCAATCGGTCATTCTCATATCGAAACAGTGAATACCGTCGCAGTGATACTACTGGTGATATCCATCCTATTGATGAACGCGAAGAAGATGAAGCTTTCCGAGAAAATCTTATGGCAACCATCCCAACTGGAACAAGACCCACGGTCAAGATGGCGGAGCCCGAAGACCCCTTCTCAGATACCCCCTACGCAACTCCTCGGAGCACCATCTTCGGCGTTGGTCTAGGTCCTTTCTACAGCCGGCGAAAGGATATTGGGTCCGTGGATGTCGAGTCCCCGAAAACCGAACGAACAGCTACCAACCTATCAGACAACTCAGCGTTCTCCTTTGCATCCTCCCAGCCTATCGGCGTGGTCAACCAAGCACGAGGCATTCTCGTTGATCGACCTATGAGCTGGGGCAGTGGGCGCCAGTCACTGGAGTACCTCGCCGAAACCTCAGCACACAGCGACCCAGACGGCGTAGCCCCTTCGGAGAAATCAGTATCAGCGGATTCCTACTCTACAGCCCAGACAAACCTATCCCACCGCCAGTCAGAGAACGATTCCCTCCTCTTTGACGCCCTCGATCCCATTCCACCCTCATCCCCGTCAAAACTGCCCCGAGAATCCAAACCAAAAGCCTCTGACTGGGTAATGAACACCATGCGCCGAGCCCTAACAATGACTCGTCGCAGCCCCGACAGCCAGCTCAACTCCGACTCTAGCACCGCTAGCACCGCGCACCGCGCCTCTGGCATTGATCGCCGCAGCACGCTCGGATCCGGCCAACAATCCGCAAGCTCGGGTCCCAGCACGCCGCGCCGAGCAGTCAGCGCCTCAGCAGAGTTATTCCGCCGCAAGCAGGGTGCCAAAGACTGGAACGCGCGCAAGCGTGCCTCAGACGACGTGTTTAACACGGCCCGGTCTACGCGCGACGATCTTTTCATCGGTGCGCCGGGATACCTGGGTGACGAAGTTGGCTTCGGCGATGACGAGGAAGATGTCCATGATTGGGACCTGGAGGGTGCTGCCGAGACCCGACGTGTCCAGACGACTTTTACCGTTCCCCGAGAGAAACTTCGTGTCGTTAATGCTGCTGCTGGCGACATTGATAGTACGTCTGAGCGCTCTGTTAGTTGGGGCACTGGGAACCGGAGGGTTAGTACCTAGATCTGAGATCTGGGATTACTCTTTTCTCTTCTACTGATTGTCTTGTTCTTTTGTTTTATCTTCTCACTTGTACTTTTTCATTGCCTTTTTTTTTGGTTAGGTGAGCCTGGTTTGGTGTCTGCATCTATGAGACACCTAGAGATGTGTTTTGTTGCATTGCATTGCATCGTTTGTACACAACTTCGGCGTGCGAGTTTTATTTGGCTTTTGCCGTTTGCCGTTTTCTCACTTGGAGTCTTTACTTTTTGTTACACTGTGTTTTGGGGGTGGTTGCTGTTTTCTCTCGTTTTGATATCCACAGCGATGTTTTGATGCCGTTCCGAGACGAGATGATTGTCCTGATGAATCGGCGTTTCTCTTTTTTACGTGATCCCTCCTGCTCGTGAGTGCTTGTTGGATTAGGTAGCGAGTTCAAAATCGATGATTGTTTTTGAAATTTATTGGGCCTCTTGAGCTGCTATTCTTAGGCAATCTCGTGTGCTGGATATTCGTAGAGACAAGGATGGATTTTCTCCCAAAATTGCTAAATGCATGAATATGGCATTTATATAACGCTTTTGTAGCTCCATGATACATCAGACATAGACTCAGACATGACCTTCCTTAACGACGCTTGCGTATAACATTTTAATATAACTCGTCAGGTTTTCCCCAGTCTACGACGAAGGAGCACCATTGGGCGCAGTAGTAGGATGAGTAGGGATAGTCTGAGGCTTCCGTGGGAGCAAGTTCTTGGCGCCCTCACGGGCATACTGAGCCATGAGTGCATCCATGACAACCAGCGACGACATCGCCTCAACAATAGGAACAGCACGGGGGGTAACACAAGGATCGTGGCGACCCTTAGCCTCCAGGACACCCTCCTCGCCGTCGTAAGAAGTAGTGGTCTGGGCCTGGCCGATTGTAGCAGCGGGCTTGAAGGCGACGCGGAAGTAGATGGACGCGCCGTTAGAGATACCACCTTGGATACCGCCAGAGTTGTTAGTCTTGGTAGTCAGGCGGGGACCTCCGGCCTCGGACGTCGACGAGTTGGTGACGAAGGGGTCGTTGTGGATTGAGCCGGGGACCTCGCAGCCGCCGAAGCCGGAGCCGATCTCAAAGCCCTTGGTTGCGGGGATGCTGAGCATCGCGTGGCCGAGCTTGGCTTCAAGCTTATCGAAGCAGGGCTCGCCCAGTCCGACTGGGACGTTACGAATCACGCATGTTACGGTTCCACCGATGCTGTCGTGGTTGTCGCGGAACTTCTCGATGACTTTGGTCATGCGCTGAGCTGCGTCGGTTTCTGGGCATCGGATGGGAGCGAAGGAGTCGACGGTTTTGCGGTCGATTGTTTCGATCAGCTTAAGGAACTCGGGGTTCGTGGAGGGAGAGGGGTGTTCGGGGG
>PKQL01000641.1:0-15617 GCA_002916455.1 Penicillium sp. CF05 | reverse complement strand
GGGTGGGGACTGCCCTTGCACAGGGTTCATGCAGAGCAGCAGTGCTGTAAATGCTACAAAGCAAATGCAGGTGTCTGTTTAAGGAAGTCAGTCTTTTGCAAGGAGAGAACATATAGAAGATATCTCAAATCATAGAGTCGAAACACAGGATCTTACCGCAATTGATTTATCCCTTATTGGCGTGGCAAACATTGCAGCGACAGTGGCCACAGATCTTGCAGCGCCAGATAGCCACAAAGGGCCCAGAGTTGCAGTCAGAGCAGCGCCAGGTCAGAATGTTGCCGTTGGTAGCCTGGACAATGGCAAAGACGTGACCGGAACATTGGTTGGCCATTTTGATATCAAAGACTCGGAAAAGCTGTTATAGTTAGGTTGCGGTTCCTTTATTGTTGAAAGATTGATACTCACGCTAAGCAATACCCAAGGATCTGGAAACTGGCGTCGATCACTGAAAAAGCGGAGAAAGGTTCCAAATACTTGCATTGACGAAACCAATAAGATATAAGAAGAGAAGAAAGGGGCTTAGGAGAGTTCAGAGAACGAGGTGAAGACAAAGTCAATCGGGAAGAGGAACTCGAAGTCAAGATGAATCACTCCTTATATACTTCTTTCTAGAGATCACGGTGAGAGAGTCCCAGAAGCAACCAGTCGACAACTAGAGAGCCGAAATACGCACAAAGTCGATGGCGCCTGTAACCTGGATCAATTGAGTTCCTCATCTAGAAAATAAAAAGGAAAGGGAAGAAAAAAAAGCAAAAACAGAATTTAAAAGAATAGCTAAAATAAACCGATGGAAATGTGTTTATGTATGGAGTGTGGAGCATATGAGAGAG
Organism: Penicillium sp. CF05; assembly: GCA_002916455.1. NCBI lineage: Eukaryota > Fungi > Ascomycota > Eurotiomycetes > Eurotiales > Aspergillaceae > Penicillium > Penicillium sp. CF05. The sequence goes on along the minus strand of PKQL01000641.1, from coordinate 14,784 downwards.
AAATCCAAATGGATAGATCCCCCCGAATTCGTATCTTGCAAACAACCTTAGGCGACACTATGTAGATCCTCTAACAAAGAGGGACAATGCAGCCTTGATCATCGAGATGGGTAGAGATCGGGAAGATATGGTTGGGAGGATCTACATGCAAAGGGTGATTCCGAGAAAGCTGGGGGGAACCGGAGACCCGAGTGAATTGTTAGTTCCAATTTTTTTAAAGGGTTAGGAATATTTAAAGTAATAAGAATAAAAGGGAGTGAACCTAATTGGAATTCTAGAAATCCCCTAAATATGATAGAAATAACTTGTATCATCCTATAGTCCCTATAAATCCGACTATCATCAGGAGTGGAGCTGAATTTATGGCGCCGACATATCCCGTCCCGACGAGCTGAATTAAACTGAGATTGGAGGTTTCTATGTTGATTGTGGAGTATAGTATTTTTGGAATAATAAAAATATTTGTCCCTGTCCGCGCTGTGTACTATAAATTACCGGATAATTGTAATTTGTCTAGCCTATGTTTATTACCTGTCATAGCTACACAGCAACTACCTTTCCAATCGTTTCATGCAGTAGCTTCCGGCACGCTTTTAATACTCTTTGTTCCACCTGAAGCTGTTTCGCCATGTCTACCTCTCACAGTGAAGTGTGCACCGTATACTTTCCGTCCACTCTAAGGCTCGAATACGATGGTGAATTGGAAACTAGACTTGCCCAAGACCTGAGAGATTGGCCATTCCTAAAATTTATTGATCCGCCTATTGCTCAACTGGGGCTTCACATGTCCCGTTTCTGTTCAGTTGAATCGCCCCTAAGCTATGAAAGAAGAATATTGCTTCACCGGCATCTAACATGGATATTCTATATGGATCAAGTCAGTCATCCAGAACTGCACCCGAGTTGCTGCCCAATAAAAAAGACAAGGCGACTTTCTACACAAAGGCTTTTGAGATACCCCGCAATAACCAATTTCGTAAGCCGACCGACCGGCATGCTCAGACTTTTTATCCAACAAGAACGCCGTCTGCCAACCGAACAAGAGAGAACGGCTGCACGAACGACGTATCTCCATGCTTGCGCGCAAGCCTCAAAAGATATTCCTCGGGAACAGGATTGATATCGAAGGCCAGAAGGAAACTTTGTTTTCATAGGTGAGACGAGGAGCTGAGAAATAGAAAATCATCAAGGAAAGGCAAACGACCGGTAAAATTTGTTAGTGGAATCGGACTCGTGTCTGAACAAGATCTACCATGTCTATCATGAAATACAGTATTTAGTGGGCTATCGTACGGTTACTGAAGACCACAGCTCTCGTGTCTCCTATCGTATTTCCTATTATATAATACTAGATGACACTAGTTAACTAACTATCCACTAATATTCTTTTTACAGAAGGGAATTCTCATGGCTCTTTATAATGATCGGCTAGCCCTAGCTCTGCCTTCAGTCACAGTCTAGCGTCCGCAGCGCTGTTATACTGTCGCCCAATAAAAGCCACTGCGGAGACCCACTCCTACAGCAAGCTGATAAGCCAATGAAATCAATCCTCACTGGGACAGCGTTGCTGCCTGGCTGAGAACCACCGTCTATAAGCCACGGTTACATCGGTAGAGCATCTCGCTATTCTCAGTGTGCCCTGTTCGATCTATTCTTGTACATCTCTAGAAGTATATGCTCTCAACATGCTGGTCTCTACCCAGTCCCATATATCGTTCTGGGCGAAACCCATGAGACCAGCAGCCACAGCCACAACAGTATAAGTAGCTAGTGCTGGTGGTGATCTTTCCGCCAACAGTGGTTCCCCAGCTCAGCTGAGGCTGAAGAAGCCTCACAGCAAACTGTTTCAACAGCGCAGGTCGCTTCCAAGCTTAGTAATACAACTTTGTTTATGCGAAGTCGGTATCGTCAAGATGTTCAAGTTCTCCATGATAAGTGGAAGTCACGTCACTTAAAGTGCCGTTGAAGCTCCTCACGGAGAAATTTTCTCTCGTCATTCACGAGAGCTTTACCTATGCCTTGGGCAAATGTCTTCTATCCTTGCAGATATATGATTGGTCTGGAATGCCACTCAACCGATGTTTTGTTTTGTCATTTCTCCAATATATTACTTTGGCATGATGTTCATCCCGTCCACGTTTTCACATTCCGTTGGGGACGCAGACCAGCCCAGTCATACAGGGTTTTGATTTATTCCAGCAAGATAATGTAGTTACTCCAAGGTGGAGAAAGGTGGAGAAAGGTGTAGTGGTGGACCAATCACACATTATCTTCCCATGGTCATGCAGCCACTTTATCATTTGCATCGTTTGCATACGTGACTTATATTAGATGGCTGATTGGTTTACATAGAGACACTTGCTGAGATAGTCAGGAGTATTAGTTAAGTAAACTGAGGATGTAAATCAGGGCACAAACAACATGGGCTTATGGAGTCAAGGTCGTAATACCGTATTTGTACCAGGAACCGCGCCGAGAACATCTGGACAGATCCTCTTCTCCGTCTTCTCAGACTGATCGGCCTTTCCAGACTCAGTGGTTTAAATCTCATAACCTTTGTTCCATATTCTATGTTTGAACTAGACCTAAGGAGTTAGCTTTCATGGTGTATATATCTGTAAGAACCTGTAAGAGCGGTATCATATGCAGTCCTCAGTTACACATCATGCACTGTTTCTAGCATGCGAATTACTTTGGTCGACTTCTCTTTGTTAGGAGCCCCTTACATGCCATTCCATTAGCTGGATGAAGTTCCTTTGGGCTTTTCACTAGCTCAGCGATGGGTCAGGACAAATGAGTTATCATCCCGCCTACCCACGATACTGGTAGCCGGTAGGTAGTGCCAGGAAGGTTATCGGGAGGTAAGGGGGGCTCCTGCCAGTCGGATCATTTACCATCGAGAGTATTTGAAATGCCGGAAATTACATCGACGATGTTGCCGTGTTCGAAAACATTGAATTGGCGATCTGGCCAATAAGACGCGCCCAACTCGAATAGCAGATCTTTTTTGGCTTGGTGTGGGATTATCTTGGAAACACCCGTCCGCAAACATCGGGGTCTTTTCTCCTTTTATCACAGCCCAGCTGTAAACTTCACTCATCCAGTAAATCTATCCTCGCACTCTATTAAATACCGAATGCTTAAGAAATACCAGATGGAGACCTCCTGGATCCGCTTTCGTCTTCAACACTCCCGAATAGCGATATTATCACGACATACATTGAAGCCACGTTAACTTTTCAATGTGGACTTTGTTGTCCAACCCCAAACTATGTTTCTTCTCAAAAAGCAATTGAAATATGTCAAACCATGAGGATCAAGGACAAATGCCGAGACAATGGCTGCCATCTATCCAAGAAATATTTAAAGAGACTTCTCTGCCGATTCCGCCAGGACCATCATATGCAATGCCTTCTCGCACCAGGCATGCCGCTCCACCGGCTTTGCCGGCTGTGTATGAAATCGACCATCCAAACGAAAGGGCTCCGTCAAATGAGCAAGGTTTATCATCCAAAATTCCAACAGTGGAGAGATCTTTGGGCGTTATCTTCCCCATCAATGAGCTTCAGCATCCGGCGGTAATACGCCCGGAAAATCCATCCTTCCCTCCGAACGGTTGTTCCCTTAACGGACGCTGTCGCTTTTCAAAGCACCCGGAGCTATCTATACCTCAACCGGGTTCATTGTCATGCGATTCCATGGATTTAGCACAGCCGTCCTTTGCCGAACCTCCAAATATGTTTCATGAAATTCCCATCAGGAAAATACCAATCCGATACCGCGTCAACCAAAGCAGTTGTGTCAGCCGGAAAAATGAACACCAAGCTCCCTTGATTTTAGTCTGTCTTTTAAGGTGGAAAGGAACTATTACCCTGGTTGGCCCCTCCAACAGTCAGCAGGTCTCACTCCAAAACTGGTTGATAGCTCAGGCTTATAGGTGCTAATCGTGAACAGATCGAGACAGTCAGCGCATGGGTCTTGGCTTTAGTGCGGTATCACTCTGCAATGAGTCAGTCAGACAACCATCAAAGATCCCTCCCTGGACTATCCATCACTGAAATAAATGGCCTCCTCAGCCAGGAGCAGCAAAAGCAGGATGCCTTGATCCATATTAGGGATGAACTTGTGCGCTTCAACCAAAACCAAGCCTTAGCGCAGCAGAATACTCGGGCAACCGCATGTATGGCGGATGAGGCTGACCGAGGTCTTTGTTCATCAGTCAGTCACTAAACAGAGAAAGACCCACAAAGTCTCTTTAGAAAAAAGAGAATGGCACGAGGTAAGTCAGATTAAGCTTTTCTTGGTCATAACAGTTAGCATTTTATTAACCCAATTGAAGGATAGTGCTCTTCGTTGTCATAGCTGCAACCGCTCTGAAACACCAGAATGGTGTCGTGGTCCGGACGGCTCCCGAACTCTTTGTAACGCCTGTGGTTTACATTATGCGGAAATGTCTCGACGAACGGGCAAATTTATGGCGACCGACGATATCGGCATCAGGGCAAAACATCGTCGGATAGGTTAATTTGGTTAGTTATCTCAACCGAATATGAACGACAACTTCATATTCATTTCGCTGCTTTTCTGCCGCTGGATACATGACGTTTTCAATTACCCAATCATTGATATTACATACGTAATTAGGAGTGTCCCAAACAAAAGTGGGAGTCTCCCTATCAATTCCCGGTGTGGGGCAAAGGGTGTCGAAACTTTGGAGGCGTCACTGTACTTGGACCATGAATGCACGCCATGCGGGTCACTCGCAAGGAACCCGTTTTTGGAACAATCTTCGCGTTTTACCTTAATAGGATAGATAATACGCCGACTACTTTTTTTCCCGCCTGATAACCCGATCCAGTTAGCCGTAAACTGCGCGGTAACCCGCGACTGCCCCATAACCTTTTACGGGTTTTTCGAAAACGACCTAGAATCCACAGAAGGCGCTTTAGGTAGCCCGATGCGAAATATTCGCAAGTTGTAGGGAATCATGTAGTGGACCTAGCTACCAGAATGAGAACACGCAGACTGGAAACTCGGAAGGCCTATGACGACTTTCAATGTTCCAGGGTAAAAGTATAAGAAGAGAGCATGCTAGCGCCTAGTCGTGTTTGCTGAACACACCAAATTCACAGAGCGCACTCGTTCGCACGCCTCTTGGAAAGTACCTTCCAAAAATATCATAAACTAAAGGTGTTAAAAGCCTCTCATCATCTTTTACATTCATACTAAGGTTATTATGTAGGCGCTCCTAGAAAAGGCGTCAACTCGAGAGCAACCATGTCACCCCCTTCGCACCCGCAGCCTAATGTGCGACCCTTCGTCCTCAGCAAACAACAAATCGACTCACTTCCCTTCGAGAATTTTGCTGGAGATAGAAAGAAAGCCACGGGTGGATGGCGCAATATCTTCTCTAGTCCAACCTCTCCCACAGACAGCCTTACACTAGGCATTGCCACATTTCCGCCGCCCAGTGCTTTGGAGGAATCATTTGAAGCCCTGCATAGGCACAAGCAGGCTGAGTTCTATTATATTCTCTCAGGCCAAGCACGCGTAAGAATTGATAGCGTGGACTACGAGGTCACTAGCGGACACGCATTGTTCATCCCAGGTGATGCTGAGCATGGCTTCTGGAACACGAGCACTGAGGAGAAGTTGGTATTCCTTTGAGGCTTCGGTATAGATGGTTTTGGGGAGGTTGTTTACCGCTTTTCTCATGAATAAGAATGTGTACCTGGTAGTTAGGATCACAATAGTCCAACTCATGATTAAGTCTGCGAATTGTACCAGTTGAATGCTCCGTGTCGAAGAGGGCTCCGCGTCTTCGTTTATTTTACAGTACTGAGACACTCCTTGGTGGTCTCAGGAATCCAGTACAACAATAATACCTGTTATTGGTATATGTTGTGTATTAAGCTTCTCTCGTTTGTAATTGCGCAAATCCAACATTTGACAAACTGGTCAATGGGAGGGTGCTCTCGGATGCTTTGAGAAAATGCTGGATATGACCAAAATTTACATCTAAACGCTCCTCGGTTAACCTTCAACGCTCGTTCAGGTCTTAACCGCTTCCTAACCCCTCTTCTTGACCACCCTTCCTAACCACTCTTCCTAACCACTCTTCCTAACCACTCTTCCTAACCACTCTTCTTAACCCCACCCCCCACTTGCCACTAGATATCTCCTCTGAATATTATTTGCGACGATGCTCAGTAGGTTGTTTAGTTGACACACGCAGATGTGCTGACCTCAAGAACTCATTTATTGGGTATGGTTGGCGATGTTTCAAATTTAGGTATTGGAGGAAGCCAAATTAACATTTCGCAAAATGCAAAATTTACTTGTGTTTCTCCCCCAGCAGGAGATTGAACTCATACGGTATCAGGTTGTGCATCTGGTCCTGAAAATCTCCCCACTTTACAATTACACTGGCTTGGCCTGGAGCTCCATCCAGCCTCACATAGATAGTCTTTGCTCTTGAGCAAGAGTAGCGTCATAGAGGGTCGTTTAGCAATCTACTGACCATCGAGGGCTTCTGTACGAAAATCTCTTTTACGATTGAACATGCTATTTTTCTGGGTCCCAATGGGACCAATGTTATTAGTCGATACGGACACGTGATGAATAGTAATTGGAAATCGGGAAACTGAACAAGAAGTAAAGTAGTCTAGTTTAACAGCTCACTACAAAACTATTATTTAAACATTTTCGTTGCGGGGCTGTCTATCGTCTGATATTCAGAAATTGAGGAATTATTTGGATGACCTCGCTCTGGTCGGGGCGGTAGGGCTTCGGCTCGTTTATTGATCGGTGCTGGAGGGCCCCGCCGTTGAGTGTTGCATTGGTACTGGTCTTTCCCATCCTCTTCTCCTTTATATTCAACTCCTGTGGAAGACTTTGCCTGTCGAGTTTAGGCGTGAAATCTCACAAAGAGTCTGAATGTGTACGTAGATCTTTGAGTACTTCCCGATACTTCTCTCCTTCATCATGTCCCACAACATTACATATGCCCTGGTCTAGATTCGTTAGTCGGTTTCCTACTCGGTCCGTCGCATAGAGCTGATTTTAACCCATTGGCAAGTTCTTACGGGATCAATTGCGGAACGACTCACGTCAAAACCCCACACGGATATATAAATAATTGCTATATGTCAAAACTTCGTCCACACTTCTATATATGAGCGCCCCTGGCTTGAATACCATCATGATACGGTTGGGATTTCTCTCGCCACTTTTCTGCATGTTGTCATCGCCCAAGCTAGACTCACCCCAGTACGGACGGTTTGTTAATTTGATTGGAATCTCTCCCAAGTCAGTAATAACGGCGAATGACCTGTTTCTGTGGTAGCGATAAACAGGATCAGAACACCATCGACTTGAATGACTGTTTTGTTAATCCTGATGGAGACCTGCACCCACACCACAAGTATGCAAGGGCCCATCCGTATACTATATGTCTGATTATACTTCTGCTGATATACTAAATCCATACAGTGGTGGATTCTTGGATTCGTGTGGTGAAATAAGTTTCATGCCGGCGCTTCCAACCATGCAGGCAACCTGTAGGCCAAACAATCAAAAGACGTCTATCAATATGGGTATGTTTCTCTCTACTTAACATATCACTTTTAGCATAAATGTCCAAAAGGAACTGGCCATAAGGCAAAATGAAAACAGATGGCGTATTCCCTCTCAAGGGTAATAAGTTAACTTGTTCCAGTTAGGAATGGAACAATCTAGAAATTTGTTACAGGACCAGATTTGAAGCTATAGGGTCCAACTATGAAGCCGTATTTTTTGGTTGAAAATCCCGATTAATTCCCGTTAATACTAGCCATTTGCATGTAAAGCGCAAGAAGTGCTGAACAGATTAAAAGAGTTCCTCCAGTAACAACAGTTGTTATAATAGCCATTACCGACCAATCCCCACCTTGAGACGTACAGACATTGATAACAGTGGTCAGCAGCTCGGCAGCAGCATGTAGGTATAAGGGTCTAGTTCAGGGTTAGATTTGGTTCTGGCTTCTTGCTTAGTTAAGATTTGCTCACTTACACAAACACTGTGTTGATCAGCCAGGAGTAGTTTCCCTTGAGCTTTGGGAAATGGACCAGCCACATGAGAGCCGCAATTCCACTAACAAAAAGCAAGCACGCAATAGCGAGAAATGGGGGGTTCTGGAGCAAATGTAGAACTGCACGGCCGGCCCCGTTGGTTTGTAACGTCTTTTCGACCTGGTTTGGGGTCTGCAATGAAATTAACGTGCCGAAATTGACCAGATAGCCGGCCAGAAATTCCCAGTTAGCCGCACCAAGCGTGATACTGAAACCCATGTCTATTTTTGTTTCTTGCCTAGGCATTCTGGCATAGGTAGTTTTAATGGCATGGTGTACCTGGTTGGCTCTACACACCCCCGGGGTCAAATCCGCAGGTTAGCAAGGCGGAACAAGCACAGGGTTTATTCCAGGAAGTGTAGACTTTTCCGATCCTATCTTCACTGGCATACTTATATTATTTTCCACAACGAATGCCATGACCAAGGAAATTTTAGGGTTACCATATGAAGGCAAATCAACAAAGAACTTTGTCAGTTCTTTGAACAGTCCGTAGGGAAAGGCCGCGACAGTACTTGGTCAATCTAGCTCCCGCTTCTACTATAGGGGAAGCATCATTTCTGCCTTGCGGTGAGACTTGCATGATCTGGTTTCCGATGTCAGAAAAGAATTGCTTCTGATAAAACGCGAAAGTTGCTGCATACTTGATGTGAGCGGCCGTCATCTGCGCAATGCACTGGCGGAAGGAATTTGCTGTGTGCGGCGGTTGCTTATATTACCTTCACTGGCAACTAGTCTAGGTTCAGGTATTTGTGACAACATGGGCATCACGCTACGTTTTCTTCCGCGGCCAACATAGATCTGTCTCAAACAGGCCCACCGATGAGGAGCCAGCCCCTCGGTGTCAATATTTATTGTATATACAGAGATATCTTGAAACGTGCAAGGTGGATAGAATCATGTCCATTGAGTTGTGGGCAGAAAGGATGAACATTGTGGATCATAAGCTCGCAACATTCCGTGACGCTCTCGCGGCAGCTGCCATACGATGTACAATTTCTAGCAATTCGAAATATGTCGCGAAGGTTCGGATCTCAGGGTGTGTGCCTGTCGGATCGTATATTCTATCGAATCATTAGCCCACCTGGACCACCACCAAGGCTGTCGCTATATCTTACTGGTAGTCTCTCGTTTGCGCTATCCGAGTCATTTGTCAGGTGGCGGCGTTCTGAAACGGCCAGCTGCTCCAGCGCATGAATCAAATGGCGGAGTTTTGTGCGGGAGCCTTTAGGTATGAAGATTGGAAGAGATGATAAGCAGATCTCCGAGCTTCTTCGCGTCAAGCTCGTAACGGAGCTTCTCCCGAGCAAGAGGTCTCGGACAGACTTTCTTGCATCAAGTGATATTTCCGTAACAGGTAATTCTATTTGCATCTCAATGCCTCGCCCGTTCGTTTCACGCCGAACTGCCTGAAATATGCTCTGGATCTTTCCTTCCAAGACATCCCTCGGTGACGATACAACAAGGAAAGAAGGTTCCTTTTTTCCCATGAAGACCAGGCGATCTTGTTGATTTTAGAGGTCTTAGTTCTAGACATCATGTATGACAGGTAAACCACTGAATGAGGATGGCAGTGAAAGGTGAGATAGTGCAAAGATTTAATGCAATAAAAATTGTGAAGTCGGTCGAACTCGGGGGTGGTCACAGGTTTATCTAGGATAGAAAGGTTCTACAGCGGCCTTGATTAATTGCGGTCTTCCGTTACAACTATGAGTGCGGGCTTGCCCGACAAGACCTAGTCAAATAGTTGTCCACCAGATGCATCCTGAACCTGGTGGGACTTTGGCTTCTGTGTAGATGCCGAGGGAGAACAGTAACTGCGAATGAGAAAAGTGCTCTATAATGCCGTTACCAGGTTGTTCATAGGCTGTTCAGGTCGGTGGAAGGGGCTTGCAGTTTTATGAGGTCAAAATGGTGGTCTGTCAGTACACTCCACCGGTTGAGAAACGGTCGATATCCGAGGTTATATGCCACCTTCGGGATAATTATTACGCCCGGTCATATTTTGGTTGTAGGCTATGGCCTTTGGCGACGATCGGCGTGCAAAAGTGAAGCCGTCCGGGATAAAAACATAAATATATAAAAATAAGTTTTAGTATCACTATAAACGATAAGTTTCTAATGGTAAATGATAAATTAACGTAATAAACCGTGGGATAATATCTGGTTAAACAGATGCAAAACAAAAAGAATATGAATATAATATAAAATAAAATGATAAAATTTGCCTCTGGTGTGGCGTGGCACTTAGGGAAAGCATAGTTAGGCCATATTCAACGGCCGTGTCACCTGCTAAAATTACCTTTCCCTTTTCTTTCTTTTTTCTTTTTTTCCCCCTGGGAGGTACAATCGGAAACTTGACAGGGAGAGGGCCCCTTGTTGGTGGAAATGGACGAAATTACTCAAACCTTATTGATTTGATAGAATCGGGAGAAACTGAGCTCAGGTAGTTATTGCTAGACTTGTTTGGGTATGGTCACTTTTCACTTCGAATCTTTAAAGGATCAAATTCTCCCATCTCTTACTATTCCCCATTCCTCATTTCACAGTCTCTCCCCGAGCCCCCTGCTTGACCTCAAGACAGTTGCAATGGGTGACCGGAGAAATCCACAGCGGTATGTAGACCGAATATCTCAATTGCTTTCATCAGGTTCACCGGAGCCAAATAATATTGGGAGCACCTGCACGTCGATCGCCGGCTCTATAGACGACGATTGCCATTCTCAACAGACCGATGAATCCGATGACGATGGCAAGGCTACCTTCATGGGTGGATGCAGTGATGAAGAGGGAACTCAGGGACAACGGGCCAAGGAGCAGACCAAGGAACGGGTCTTAGGTGGAGCCAGATCCGTAAAGTTCTTGAATCCTGAGTATTCCGTAGAGTCAATGGTGAAAATGATCGAATGTATGACAGAGTCTGGAACTGTTGCCGTATAAGATCTCGCGTGCTAACATCCTTGATTATAGATTGGATGAACGGATGCAGTAGGTTTCCCTTGGAGACAGGACCAGAATCCCAACACTGACACGCTTTAGATCTGATGCAGAGTCGTTCAAGGACCAGGACCTATGGAATCAGGGAATGCAGCGGAAGTATATAGATATAATTGGTGCTATAGAGACGTTGAGTAAAGAAGTGACCGCCTTAAGGAAACAAGTGGAGGTTCTGTCGAGCAGAGATGCAGGCAAAACTCGAGAGACCGTGGGTTCGAAGCGTCAAAGGCAGTGAGGGAATACCACTATCTTCCATAGAGACCTGAAACGAATTATTAAGAACTTTGTTTGCACGCGAGATAATCCGTTGGCCTTCTCGTCCGGTCAAGTTCCGCGCCAGAACTGCCATTTGTGACGTACCACTATATCAATTTATTATCATGGGGGTGGGCTCAGTACTGTAGTTGAATGCGAGTAATCGCAGGCAGGTAACCATGACCGCGAGGCTCATTTTAGACATTGATGGAGTGGTCTAGACGGTAGGAACGGTCTACGATTTGCTTCGTTTTTTTATATTTCCTTTCCAAAATCATCATCCCTTTCGCTCTTCTGAAATTACTGTGGGGGCGTTACTGTAACGACCAGACCCCGCGTATCTTCCAGTTCAAGTTCATCATACGGAATCTGCGCGTCTTTTTCTTCTTCCACAACTGTCTCTTCTTCCTGAATATCTAATGCAATCAGTGACTCGTGAAGGTAGGCGACAGGTACCTTGAGCCAAGTTGAACAGCTGCTCCACGCTTCCGCCAGCAGCTTAGATAGAGAGAACATCTCCAGTGAGACTTGCAAGTGCCAGAAATCAGTGTTAATTGTCCCTCCAGAAGACTAAGGAACGAAAACATCGCTTTCATTGAGGACCGACGCTGAAGGTTTGGCGGGATCGGAAGATGTGAGAGGATATCAGTTTCGGTGTTTGAGGTAGGGGCATCAAAGCAGGCGATAGATATGGTGTAAAGATATCGTCCGCTAGAGGCTATGCGAGGCCCTGTGAACCTTTTCCCTCTAGTATTGACGAGAAATCAATACCAGACCGTTGGGAACTCGCTTTTTAGAAACTCGAGAGTTTAGACCATCACTCTTAGGTTAATTATAATTATGATTATACTTCGTTCTTCCTTGGATATGATATACCATATGTACTCGCATGGCTTATGCAAGTGCCATGTGTGCGCCAAAAGGGCAACCGTCGTATAAAGCGAAATGAATCTGTACATACGTCTATCACGTTGGACTCTACGGAGATCAAGTTGCCTCGTATCGAAAAACCAGCCCCACTGATTTGCGGCCATTGCCCCGACCCAATAAAATTTGTGGCCCGTGAGAGAAAAAGGGGGTGAGTCGGGTGGCATGGACCCAGGAAATTGAAGCGATCAGCGACCAAGGCTGAGTCCGTTTCCTTCCCGGATCATGGTCAAAAGAGGATAGCTCGGCCCCCTTCAATAAATGCGTACCTCGGCCTAGTTGGATTCACTTTTAATATTGGATATTGAATATTGAATGTAAAAGGAGAATGTGTACGTGGCATCCATGAGAATAGAGTATAATTAGGTAGGACACGGTAGAATTAATATTTGAGCAAAATTAAAAACGCAAAAGTACGAGATGAAGGGATTGCGGGATCTAAGCGTTGAGAATCCACGAAACTCAATACTCGGATAATTCACGTCTAAACAAGAACCGGGACTTTCAACTGAAAGGTCTAGATCAAACAATTCTCGAGTATCGCCTGAGGTAAATTTTTCTAATGTGCATCTTCGCCCCAGGATCGATCGCTCCCATCTAACGTATTTGCTAGCGCGGCTCACTTTGCACCTTTTGTGCACTGCAAGATGATCGTTCTAACTAGTTAGTTAGGTAACGTATTTCACTACGAATGGATCTCACAAGCGAGTGGATCACACCAAAACACATAGTAAATGCGATAAATTACAACTTGATATCTCAACAACGGTAGTCTATATAGAGATATCCTTATAGCTTAATACTTCTTTGGTGACATCTAGCATATTTAGGGAGTTTGGGAAAAGTTCATAGTGAGGGAAAATTATATGTATGGCGAGCGTACTAGTAAATTCACGATGGTAAAATTCTCTAACTAACTAAAAACAACAATGGTCCGTATTTGACAATCTGGTCGGACACACAATTAGTAAGCAAATTGCATAGTCTAAAATCACATGATTCAATGGTATTGGACTCGGTAATCCATGTAATCAGTCTGTTTTCTGACACACCCCCCAGCTTTTGAAGCTATTCACAGATCCTCGATAGCTTCAAGAGCTGCCAACTCGATCTTCCTGGGGTATAATCAGATGTCTGATTTCTCTCATCCCAAGCAGATATCTAAATCTCTGCTGCTTTTGCCTCGGCAGTATCTTTGTGAGTCCATCTGCCGGCATCTCTGCTGTAGGAATCCAATGCACATTAGTGCGGCCAGCATTCACTTCCTGTTTCATCCAAAGCCTGTTGATGTCAACATGTCGAAGCTTTGTATGCATAGTGGCGCCTTCCTTTGTTAGCAGATCAACAGTCTGCTGGTTGTCGCATGCAATTGACATCGGATGAGAAGCTTTAAATCCTAAGGACTCGAGGACTCGGTGCCACCATAGGACCGTTTTGCCTGCCTCGGAGAGAGCTAATAGCTCTGCCTCGGTGGTTGACGTGGTGACAGTCTTCTGTTTCGAGGCCTTCCAGTCAATGGGTCCACCATAGAGCTTACAAAGATAGCCCTCTGAGCTTTTGCGGTCTCTATTGTCTCCAAATGATGCATCGCTTGCAAATTCCACAGATTTAGCTGCGAGCTGCATGTTATCGCCTTCGATCTGCACTCCGTACTCAATTGCATAGTAGCGGGTTTGATAGAGATATTGGATGACTCTGTCAATGGCATCCAGGTGTTTTGGACCGGGGTTGAGGAGGAATTCAGCCAATTTGCTTGTTGCTTTTGCTGCGTCCGGTCTGGAAATGGTAGTAGCATACTGAGCTGATCCGACCTTAGCTTGGAATCCATGGATCTGGCTCGCTGTCGCTACTCCGTCAAATGGGAGCAAAGGCTCAATGCTTAATGGGGTATCTACCCTCCGGTTGGTGATCAGACCGTACTTTGCTGCCATGCTTTCAATATAGCTATCCTGGCATAGCCAGAGCTTCTTTTTAGTCCGATCTCTCACAATACGTATATTGAGAAACCAGCTGGCGTCAAATTCACGAAGCTCCCAGTGCTTTTTCATCTGATCATCTAGCTTAGCAGCTTGCTGTGCGTAGCTAGGGTGGTTGACAATGATGATGTCATCAACGTAGAAGAAAACAATGATCCCATCTTTGACAAAGATGCATGGATCTTCCGGGATTGGGGTAAGGCCTAGTTTTACTAGCACCCTAGTGGCTTCCTGCTGCCATAGACGCGGGGACATTCGTAATCCATATAGCGCACGGTGTAGCATCCAGCATCTGCCTGAGGCTTCAAATCCGGGGGGACAGCGAGTATAAACCTCATCTTGCAAGATAGAGTTTAGAAAGGCATTAACAACGTCTCTCTGTGTCATATCAAGGTCGAATGCGGCGACCAATGCAAAAACTGCTCTCGCTGTCTTTACTGCTAGTGTAGCAGCTCTCTTTTCCTCCGGTGTCATCCACTGAAGATCTCCTCGTACGCAGATTCTGGCTTTGAACTTCTCG